>JASTWF010000642.1:123713-262963 GCA_030390025.1 Squalus acanthias | reverse complement strand
ACAGAGTAACACAGGAAACTGGGACACTGCATCGAACAGAGTAACACAGTAAACTGGGGCACTGCAACTAACAGATTAACACAGGCAACTAGGACACTGCATCGAACAGAGTAACACAGGAAACTGGGACACTGCATCGAAAAGAGTAACACAGGAAACTGGGACACTGCATCGAACAGAGTATCACAGGAAACTGGGACACTGCAACTAACAGAGTAACACAGGCAACTGGGACACTGCAACTAATAGAGTAACACAGGAAACTGGGACAGTGCATCGAACAGATTAACACAGGAAACTGGGACACTGCATCGAACAGATTAACACAGGAAACTGGGACACTGAATCGAACAGAGCAGCACAGGAAACTGGGACACTGCATCGAACAGTTTAACACAGGAAACTGGGACACTGACTCTAACAGAGTAACACAGGAAACTGGGACACTGCAACTAAAAGAGTAACACCGGAAACTGGGACACTGCATCTAACAGATTAACACAGGAAACTGGGACACTGCAACTAATAGAGTAACACAGGAAACTGGGACACTGCAACTAACAGATTAACACCGGAAATTGGGACACTGCATCTAACAGAGTAACACAGGAAACTGGGACACTGCATCTAACAGAGTAACACAGGGCACTGGGACACTGCAACTAACAGAGTAACACATGAAACTGGGACACTGCATCGAACAGAGTAACACAGGAAACTGGGACACTGCAACTAATAGAGTAACACAGGAAACTGGGAAACTGCAACTAACAGAGTAACACAGGAAACTGGGAAACTGCATTGAACAGATTAACCCAGGAAACTGGGACACTGCATCAAACAGAGTTACACAGGAAACTGAGACACTGCATCTAACAGAGTAACACAGGAAACTGGAACACTGCATCGAACAGAGTAACACAGGAAACTGGGACACTGCATCGAACAGAGTAAAACAGGAAACTGGGAGAGTCCATCTAACAGAGTAACACAGGAAACTGGGACACTGCAACTAATAGAGTAACACAGGAAACTTGGGCACTGCAACTAATAGAGTATCACAGGAAACTGGGGCACTGCAACTAACAGAGCAACACAGGAAACTGGGACACTGCATCGAACAGAGTAACACAGGAAACTGGGACACTGCATCGAACAGAGTAACACAGTAAACTGGGGCACTGCAACTAACAGATTAACACAGGAAACTAGGACACTGCATCGAACAGAGTAACACAGGAAACTGGGACACTGCATCGAAAAGAGTAACACAGGAAACTGGGACACTGCATCGAACAGAGTATCACAGGAAACTGGGACACTGCAACTAACAGAGTAACACAGGCAACTGGGACACTGCAACTAATAGAGTAACACAGGAAACTGGGACAGTGCATCGAACAGATTAACACAGGAAACTGGGACACTGCATCGAACAGATTAACACAGGAAACTGGGACACTGAATCGAACAGAGCAGCACAGGAAACTGGGACACTGCATCGAACAGTTTAACACAGGAAACTGGGACACTGACTCTAACAGAGTAACACAGGAAACTGGGACACTGCAACTAAAAGAGTAACACCGGAAACTGGGACACTGCATCTAACAGATTAACACAGGAAACTGGGACACTGCAACTAATAGAGTAACACAGGAAACTGGGACACTGCATCTAACAGAGTAACACAGGAAACTGGGACACTGCATCTAAAAGAGTAACACAGGGCACTGGGACACTGCAACTAACAGAGTAACACATGAAACTGGGACACTGCATCGAACAGAGTAACACAGGAAACTGGGACACTGCAACTAATAGAGTAACACAGGAAACTGGGAAACTGCATCTAACAGAGTAACACAGGAAACTGGGAAACTGCATTGAACAGATTAACCCAGGAAACTGGGACACTGCATCGAACAGAGTTACACAGGAAACTGAGACACTGCATCGAACAGAGTAAAACAGGAAACTGGGACAGACAATCTAACAGAGCAACACAGGAACCTGGGACAGTCCATCGAAAAGAGTAACACAGTAAACTGGGACACTGCATCGAACAGAGTAACACAGGAAACTGGGACTCTGCAACTAAAAGATTAACACAGGAAACTGGGACACTGCATCTAACAGAGTAAAACAGGAAACTGGGACACTGCATCGAACAGAGTAACACTGGAAACTGGGATACTGCAACTAAAAGATTAACACAGGAAACTGGGACACTGCATCTAACAGAGTAAAACAGGAAACTGGGACACTGCATCGAACAGAGTAACACTGGAAACTGGGATACTGCAACTAAAAGATTAACACAGGAAACTGGCACACTGCATCTAACAGAGTAAAACAGGAAACTGGGACACTGCATCGAACAGAGTAACACTGGAAACTGGGATACTGCAACTAAAAGATTAACACAGGAAACTGGGACACTGCATCTAACAGAGTAACACAGGAAACTGGGACACTGCATCGAACAGAGTAAAACAGGAAACTGGGACACTGCATCGAACAGAGTAACACTGGATACTGGGACACTGCAACTAATAGAGTAACACAGGAAACTGGGACTCTGCAACTCATAGAGTAACACAGTAAACTGGGACACTGCATCTAACAGAGTAACACAGGAAACTGGGACACTGCATCGAACAGAGTAAAACAGGAAACTGGGACACTGCATCGAACAGAGTAACACAGGAAACTGTGACACTGCATCGAACAGAGTAACACTGGAAACTGGGACACTGCAACTAATAGAGTAACACAGGAAACTGGGACACTGCAACTAATAGAGTAACACAGGAAACTGGGACACTTCATCGAACAGAGTAACACAGGAAACTGGGACACTGCAACTAACAGAGTAACACAGGAAACTGGGACACTGCAGCGAATAGAGTAACACAGGAAACAGGGACAAAGCATCGAACAGATTAACCCAGGAAACTGGGACACTGCATGTAACAGAGTAACACAGGAAACTGGGTCACTGCATCGAACAGAGTAACACAGGAAACTGGGACACTGCAACTAACAGAGTAACACAGGAAACTGGGACACTGCATCGAACAGAGTAACACAGGAAACTGGGACACTGCATCGAACAGAGTAACACGGGAAACTGGGACACTGCATCTAACAGAGTTACACAGGAAACTGGGACAGACAATCTAACAGAGCAACACAGGAACCTGGGACAGTCCATCGAAAAGAGTAACACAGGAAACTGGGACACTGCAACTAAAAGATTAACACAGGAAACTGGGACACTGCATCGAACAGAGTAAAACAGGAAACTGGGACACTGCCTCTAACAGAGTAACACAGGAAACTGGGACACTGCATCGAACAGAGTAACACTGGAAACTGGGACACTGCCTCTAACAGAGTAACACAGGAAACTGGGACACTGAATCGAACAGATTAACACAGGAAACTGGGACACTGCAACTCATAGAGTAACACAGGAAACTGGGACAGTGCATCGAACAGAGTAACACAGGAAACTGGGACACTGCAACTAACAGAGTCACACAGGAAACTGGGACACTGTAACTAATAGAGTAACACAAGAAACTGGGACTCTGCAACTAACAGTGTAACACAGGAAACTGGGACACTGTATCTAATAGAGTAACACAGGAAACTGGGACACTGCAACTAATAGAGTAACACAGGAAACTGGGACACTGCAACTAACAGAGTAACACAGGAAACTGGGACACTGCAACTAACAGAGTAACAGAGGAAACTGGGACACTGTAACTAATAGAGTAACACAAGAAACTGGGACTCTGCAACTAACAGAGTAACACAGGAAACTGGGACACTGCAACAAACAGAGTAACACAAGAAACTGGGACTCTGCAACTAACAGAGTAACACAGGAAACTGGGACACTGCATCGAACAGAGTAACAAAGGAAACTGTGACACTGCAACTAATAGAGTAACACAGGAAACTGGGACACTACATCGAACAGATTAACCCAGGAAACTGGGACACTGCATCTAACAGAGTTATACAGGAAACTGGGACACTGCAACTAATAGAGTAACACAGGAAACTGTGACACTGCAACTAACAGAGTAACACCGGAAGCTGGGTCACTGCAAATAATAGAGTAACACAGGACACTGGAACACTGCATCTAACAGAGTAACACAGGAAACTGGGACACTGCAACTAACAGAGTAACACAGGAAACTGAGACACTGCATCGAACAGAGTAAAACAGGAAACTTGGACAGACAATCTAACAGAGTAACACAGAAACCTGGGACAGTCCATCGAAAAGAGTAACACAGGAAACTGGGACTCTGCATCGAACAGAGTAACACAGGAAACTGAGACACTGCATCGAACAGAGTAAAACAGGAAACTTGGACAGACAATCTAACAGAGTAACACAGGAAACTGGGACACTGCAACTAATAGAGTAACACAGGAAACTGGAACACTGCATCGAACAGAGTAACACAGGAAACTGGGACAGACAATCTAACAGAGTAACACAGAAACCTGGGACAGTCCATCGAAAAGAGTAACACAGTAAACTGGGACACTGCATCGAACAGAGTAACACAGGAAACTGGGACACTGCATCTAAAAGAGTAACACAGGGCACTGGGACACTGCAACTAACAGAGTAACACATGAAACTGGGACACTGCATCGAACAGAGTAACACAGGAAACTGGGACACTGCAACTAATAGAGTAACACAGGAAACTGGGAAACTGCATCTAACAGAGTAACACAGGAAACTGGGAAACTGCATTGAACAGATTAACCCAGGAAACTGGGACACTGCATCGAACAGAGTTACACAGGAAACTGAGACACTGCATCGAACAGAGTAAAACAGGAAACTGGGACAGACAATCTAACAGAGCAACACAGGAACCTGGGACAGTCCATCGAAAAGAGTAACACAGTAAACTGGGACACTGCATCGAACAGAGTAACACAGGAAACTGGGACTCTGCAACTAAAAGATTAACACAGGAAACTGGGACACTGCATCTAACAGAGTAAAACAGGAAACTGGGACACTGCATCGAACAGAGTAACACTGGAAACTGGGATACTGCAACTAAAAGATTAACACAGGAAACTGGGACACTGCATCTAACAGAGTAAAACAGGAAACTGGGACACTGCATCGAACAGAGTAACACTGGAAACTGGGATACTGCAACTAAAAGATTAACACAGGAAACTGGGACACTGCATCTAACAGAGTAAAACAGGAAACTGGGACACTGCATCGAACAGAGTAACACTGGAAACTGGGATACTGCAACTAAAAGATTAACACAGGAAACTGGGACACTGCATCTAACAGAGTAACACAGGAAACTGGGACACTGCATCGAACAGAGTAAAACAGGAAACTGGGACACTGCATCGAACAGAGTAACACTGGAAACTGGGACACTGCAACTAATAGAGTAACACAGGAAACTGGGACTCTGCAACTCATAGAGTAACACAGTAAACTGGGACACTGCATCTAACAGAGTAACACAGGAAACTGGGACACTGCATCGAACAGAGTAAAACAGGAAACTGGGACACTGCATCGAACAGAGTAACACAGGAAACTGTGACACTGCATCGAACAGAGTAACACTGGAAACTGGGACACTGCAACTAATAGAGTAACACAGGAAACTGGGACACTGCAACTAATAGAGTAACACAGGAAACTGGGACACTTCATCGAACAGAGTAACACAGGAAACTGGGACACTGCAACTAACAGAGTAACACAGGAAACTGGGACACTGCAGCGAATAGAGTAACACAGGAAACAGGGACAAAGCATCGAACAGATTAACCCAGGAAACTGGGACACTGCATGTAACAGAGTAACACAGGAAACTGGGTCACTGCATCGAACAGAGTAACACAGGAAACTGGGACACTGCAACTAACAGAGTAACACAGGAAACTGGGACACTGCATCGAACAGAGTAACACAGGAAACTGGGACACTGCATCGAACAGAGTAACACGGGAAACTGGGACACTGCATCTAACAGAGTTACACAGGAAACTGGGACAGACAATCTAACAGAGCAACACAGGAACCTGGGACAGTCCATCGAAAAGAGTAACACAGGAAACTGGGACACTGCAACTAAAAGATTAACACAGGAAACTGGGACACTGCATCGAACAGAGTAAAACAGGAAACTGGGACACTGCCTCTAACAGAGTAACACAGGAAACTGGGACACTGCATCGAACAGAGTAACACTGGAAACTGGGACACTGCCTCTAACAGAGTAACACAGGAAACTGGGACACTGAATCGAACAGATTAACACAGGAAACTGGGACACTGCAACTCATAGAGTAACACAGGAAACTGGGACAGTGCATCGAACAGAGTAACACAGGAAACTGGGACACTGCAACTAACAGAGTCACACAGGAAACTGGGACACTGTAACTAATAGAGTAACACAAGAAACTGGGACTCTGCAACTAACAGTGTAACACAGGAAACTGGGACACTGTATCTAATAGAGTAACACAGGAAACTGGGACACTGCAACTAATAGAGTAACACAGGAAACTGGGACACTGCAACTAACAGAGTAACACAGGAAACTGGGACACTGCAACTAACAGAGTAACAGAGGAAACTGGGACACTGTAACTAATAGAGTAACACAAGAAACTGGGACTCTGCAACTAACAGAGTAACACAGGAAACTGGGACACTGCAACAAACAGAGTAACACAAGAAACTGGGACTCTGCAACTAACAGAGTAACACAGGAAACTGGGACACTGCATCGAACAGAGTAACAAAGGAAACTGTGACACTGCAACTAATAGAGTAACACAGGAAACTGGGACACTACATCGAACAGATTAACCCAGGAAACTGGGACACTGCATCTAACAGAGTTATACAGGAAACTGGGACACTGCAACTAATAGAGTAACACAGGAAACTGTGACACTGCAACTAACAGAGTAACACCGGAAGCTGGGTCACTGCAAATAATAGAGTAACACAGGACACTGGAACACTGCATCTAACAGAGTAACACAGGAAACTGGGACACTGCAACTAACAGAGTAACACAGGAAACTGAGACACTGCATCGAACAGAGTAAAACAGGAAACTTGGACAGACAATCTAACAGAGTAACACAGAAACCTGGGACAGTCCATCGAAAAGAGTAACACAGGAAACTGGGACTCTGCATCGAACAGAGTAACACAGGAAACTGAGACACTGCATCGAACAGAGTAAAACAGGAAACTTGGACAGACAATCTAACAGAGTAACACAGGAAACTGGGACACTGCAACTAATAGAGTAACACAGGAAACTGGAACACTGCATCGAACAGAGTAACACAGGAAACTGGGACAGACAATCTAACAGAGTAACACAGAAACCTGGGACAGTCCATCGAAAAGAGTAACACAGTAAACTGGGACACTGCATCGAACAGAGTAACACAGGAAACTGGGACACTGCAACTAACAGAGTAACACAAGAAACTGGGACACAGCAACTAATAGAGTAACACAAGAAACTGGGTCACTGCAACTAACAGAGTAACAGAGGAAACTGGGACACTGTAACTAATAGAGTAACACAAGAAACTGGGACTCTGCAACTAACAGAGTAACACAGGAAACTGGGACACTGCAACAAACAGAGTAACACAAGAAACTGGGACTCTGCAACTAACAGAGTAACACAGGAAACTGGGACACTGCATCGAACAGAGTAACAAAGGAAACTGTGACACTGCAACTAATAGAGTAACACAGGAAACTGGGACACTACATCGAACAGATTAACCCAGGAAACTGGGACACTGCATCTAACAGAGTTATACAGGAAACTGGGACACTGCAACTAATAGAGTAACACAGGAAACTGTGACACTGCAACTAACAGAGTAACACCGGAAGCTGGGTCACTGCAAATAATAGAGTAACACAGGACACTGGAACACTGCATCTAACAGAGTAACACAGGAAACTGGGACACTGCAACTAACAGAGTAACACAGGAAACTGAGACACTGCATCGAACAGAGTAAAACAGGAAACTTGGACAGACAATCTAACAGAGTAACACAGAAACCTGGGACAGTCCATCGAAAAGAGTAACACAGGAAACTGGGACTCTGCATCGAACAGAGTAACACAGGAAACTGAGACACTGCATCGAACAGAGTAAAACAGGAAACTTGGACAGACAATCTAACAGAGTAACACAGGAAACTGGGACACTGCAACTAATAGAGTAACACAGGAAACTGGAACACTGCATCGAACAGAGTAACACAGGAAACTGGGACAGACAATCTAACAGAGTAACACAGAAACCTGGGACAGTCCATCGAAAAGAGTAACACAGTAAACTGGGACACTGCATCGAACAGAGTAACACAGGAAACTGGGACACTGCAACTAACAGAGTAACACAAGAAACTGGGACACAGCAACTAATAGAGTAACACAAGAAACTGGGTCACTGCAACTAATAGAGTAACACAGGAAACTGGAACACAGCATCGAACAGAGTAACACAGGAAACTGGGACACTGCCTCTAACAGAGTAACACAGGAAACTGGGACACTGCATCGAACAGAGTAAAACAGGAAACTGGGAGAGTCCATCTAACAGAGTAACACAGGAAACTGGGACACTGCAACTAATAGAGTAACACAGGAAACTTGGGCACTGCAACTAATAGAGTATCACAGGAAACTGGGGCACTGCAACTAACAGAGCAACACAGGAAACTGGGACACTGCATCGAACAGAGTAACACAGGAAACTGGGACACTGCATCGAACAGAGTAACACAGTAAACTGGGGCACTGCAACTAACAGATTAACACAGGCAACTAGGACACTGCATCGAACAGAGTAACACAGGAAACTGGGACACTGCATCGAAAAGAGTAACACAGGAAACTGGGACACTGCATCGAACAGAGTATCACAGGAAACTGGGACACTGCAACTAACAGAGTAACACAGGCAACTGGGACACTGCAACTAATAGAGTAACACAGGAAACTGGGACAGTGCATCGAACAGATTAACACAGGAAACTGGGACACTGCATCGAACAGATTAACACAGGAAACTGGGACACTGAATCGAACAGAGCAGCACAGGAAACTGGGACACTGCATCGAACAGTTTAACACAGGAAACTGGGACACTGACTCTAACAGAGTAACACAGGAAACTGGGACACTGCAACTAAAAGAGTAACACCGGAAACTGGGACACTGCATCTAACAGATTAACACAGGAAACTGGGACACTGCAACTAATAGAGTAACACAGGAAACTGGGACACTGCAACTAACAGATTAACACCGGAAATTGGGACACTGCATCTAACAGAGTAACACAGGAAACTGGGACACTGCATCTAACAGAGTAACACAGGGCACTGGGACACTGCAACTAACAGAGTAACACATGAAACTGGGACACTGCATCGAACAGAGTAACACAGGAAACTGGGACACTGCAACTAATAGAGTAACACAGGAAACTGGGAAACTGCAACTAACAGAGTAACACAGGAAACTGGGAAACTGCATTGAACAGATTAACCCAGGAAACTGGGACACTGCATCAAACAGAGTTACACAGGAAACTGAGACACTGCATCTAACAGAGTAACACAGGAAACTGGAACACTGCATCGAACAGAGTAACACAGGAAACTGGGACACTGCATCGAACAGAGTAAAACAGGAAACTGGGAGAGTCCATCTAACAGAGTAACACAGGAAACTGGGACACTGCAACTAATAGAGTAACACAGGAAACTTGGGCACTGCAACTAATAGAGTATCACAGGAAACTGGGGCACTGCAACTAACAGAGCAACACAGGAAACTGGGACACTGCATCGAACAGAGTAACACAGGAAACTGGGACACTGCATCGAACAGAGTAACACAGTAAACTGGGGCACTGCAACTAACAGATTAACACAGGAAACTAGGACACTGCATCGAACAGAGTAACACAGGAAACTGGGACACTGCATCGAAAAGAGTAACACAGGAAACTGGGACACTGCATCGAACAGAGTATCACAGGAAACTGGGACACTGCAACTAACAGAGTAACACAGGCAACTGGGACACTGCAACTAATAGAGTAACACAGGAAACTGGGACAGTGCATCGAACAGATTAACACAGGAAACTGGGACACTGCATCGAACAGATTAACACAGGAAACTGGGACACTGAATCGAACAGAGCAGCACAGGAAACTGGGACACTGCATCGAACAGTTTAACACAGGAAACTGGGACACTGACTCTAACAGAGTAACACAGGAAACTGGGACACTGCAACTAAAAGAGTAACACCGGAAACTGGGACACTGCATCTAACAGATTAACACAGGAAACTGGGACACTGCAACTAATAGAGTAACACAGGAAACTGGGACACTGCATCTAACAGAGTAACACAGGAAACTGGGACACTGCATCTAAAAGAGTAACACAGGGCACTGGGACACTGCAACTAACAGAGTAACACAGGAAACTGGGACACTGCAACTAATAGAGTAACACAGGAAACTGGGAAACTGCATCTAACAGAGTAACACAGGAAACTGGGAAACTGCATTGAACAGATTAACCCAGGAAACTGGGACACTGCATCGAACAGAGTTACACAGGAAACTGAGACACTGCATCGAACAGAGTAAAACAGGAAACTGGGACAGACAATCTAACAGAGCAACACAGGAACCTGGGACAGTCCATCGAAAAGAGTAACACAGTAAACTGGGACACTGCATCGAACAGAGTAACACAGGAAACTGGGACTCTGCAACTAAAAGATTAACACAGGAAACTGGGACACTGCATCTAACAGAGTAAAACAGGAAACTGGGACACTGCATCGAACAGAGTAACACTGGAAACTGGGATACTGCAACTAAAAGATTAACACAGGAAACTGGGACACTGCATCTAACAGAGTAAAACAGGAAACTGGGACACTGCATCGAACAGAGTAACACTGGAAACTGGGATACTGCAACTAAAAGATTAACACAGGAAACTGGCACACTGCATCTAACAGAGTAAAACAGGAAACTGGGACACTGCATCGAACAGAGTAACACTGGAAACTGGGATACTGCAACTAAAAGATTAACACAGGAAACTGGGACACTGCATCTAACAGAGTAACACAGGAAACTGGGACACTGCATCGAACAGAGTAAAACAGGAAACTGGGACACTGCATCGAACAGAGTAACACTGGATACTGGGACACTGCAACTAATAGAGTAACACAGGAAACTGGGACTCTGCAACTCATAGAGTAACACAGTAAACTGGGACACTGCATCTAACAGAGTAACACAGGAAACTGGGACACTGCATCGAACAGAGTAAAACAGGAAACTGGGACACTGCATCGAACAGAGTAACACAGGAAACTGTGACACTGCATCGAACAGAGTAACACTGGAAACTGGGACACTGCAACTAATAGAGTAACACAGGAAACTGGGACACTGCAACTAATAGAGTAACACAGGAAACTGGGACACTTCATCGAACAGAGTAACACAGGAAACTGGGACACTGCAACTAACAGAGTAACACAGGAAACTGGGACACTGCAGCGAATAGAGTAACACAGGAAACAGGGACAAAGCATCGAACAGATTAACCCAGGAAACTGGGACACTGCATGTAACAGAGTAACACAGGAAACTGGGTCACTGCATCGAACAGAGTAACACAGGAAACTGGGACACTGCAACTAACAGAGTAACACAGGAAACTGGGACACTGCATCGAACAGAGTAACACAGGAAACTGGGACACTGCATCGAACAGAGTAACACGGGAAACTGGGACACTGCATCTAACAGAGTTACACAGGAAACTGGGACAGACAATCTAACAGAGCAACACAGGAACCTGGGACAGTCCATCGAAAAGAGTAACACAGGAAACTGGGACACTGCAACTAAAAGATTAACACAGGAAACTGGGACACTGCATCGAACAGAGTAAAACAGGAAACTGGGACACTGCCTCTAACAGAGTAACACAGGAAACTGGGACACTGCATCGAACAGAGTAACACTGGAAACTGGGACACTGCCTCTAACAGAGTAACACAGGAAACTGGGACACTGAATCGAACAGATTAACACAGGAAACTGGGACACTGCAACTCATAGAGTAACACAGGAAACTGGGACAGTGCATCGAACAGAGTAACACAGGAAACTGGGACACTGCAACTAACAGAGTCACACAGGAAACTGGGACACTGTAACTAATAGAGTAACACAAGAAACTGGGACTCTGCAACTAACAGTGTAACACAGGAAACTGGGACACTGTATCTAATAGAGTAACACAGGAAACTGGGACACTGCAACTAATAGAGTAACACAGGAAACTGGGACACTGCAACTAACAGAGTAACACAGGAAACTGGGACACTGCAACTAACAGAGTAACAGAGGAAACTGGGACACTGTAACTAATAGAGTAACACAAGAAACTGGGACTCTGCAACTAACAGAGTAACACAGGAAACTGGGACACTGCAACAAACAGAGTAACACAAGAAACTGGGACTCTGCAACTAACAGAGTAACACAGGAAACTGGGACACTGCATCGAACAGAGTAACAAAGGAAACTGTGACACTGCAACTAATAGAGTAACACAGGAAACTGGGACACTACATCGAACAGATTAACCCAGGAAACTGGGACACTGCATCTAACAGAGTTATACAGGAAACTGGGACACTGCAACTAATAGAGTAACACAGGAAACTGTGACACTGCAACTAACAGAGTAACACCGGAAGCTGGGTCACTGCAAATAATAGAGTAACACAGGACACTGGAACACTGCATCTAACAGAGTAACACAGGAAACTGGGACACTGCAACTAACAGAGTAACACAGGAAACTGAGACACTGCATCGAACAGAGTAAAACAGGAAACTTGGACAGACAATCTAACAGAGTAACACAGAAACCTGGGACAGTCCATCGAAAAGAGTAACACAGGAAACTGGGACTCTGCATCGAACAGAGTAACACAGGAAACTGAGACACTGCATCGAACAGAGTAAAACAGGAAACTTGGACAGACAATCTAACAGAGTAACACAGGAAACTGGGACACTGCAACTAATAGAGTAACACAGGAAACTGGAACACTGCATCGAACAGAGTAACACAGGAAACTGGGACAGACAATCTAACAGAGTAACACAGAAACCTGGGACAGTCCATCGAAAAGAGTAACACAGTAAACTGGGACACTGCATCGAACAGAGTAACACAGGAAACTGGGACACTGCATCTAAAAGAGTAACACAGGGCACTGGGACACTGCAACTAACAGAGTAACACATGAAACTGGGACACTGCATCGAACAGAGTAACACAGGAAACTGGGACACTGCAACTAATAGAGTAACACAGGAAACTGGGAAACTGCATCTAACAGAGTAACACAGGAAACTGGGAAACTGCATTGAACAGATTAACCCAGGAAACTGGGACACTGCATCGAACAGAGTTACACAGGAAACTGAGACACTGCATCGAACAGAGTAAAACAGGAAACTGGGACAGACAATCTAACAGAGCAACACAGGAACCTGGGACAGTCCATCGAAAAGAGTAACACAGTAAACTGGGACACTGCATCGAACAGAGTAACACAGGAAACTGGGACTCTGCAACTAAAAGATTAACACAGGAAACTGGGACACTGCATCTAACAGAGTAAAACAGGAAACTGGGACACTGCATCGAACAGAGTAACACTGGAAACTGGGATACTGCAACTAAAAGATTAACACAGGAAACTGGGACACTGCATCTAACAGAGTAAAACAGGAAACTGGGACACTGCATCGAACAGAGTAACACTGGAAACTGGGATACTGCAACTAAAAGATTAACACAGGAAACTGGCACACTGCATCTAACAGAGTAAAACAGGAAACTGGGACACTGCATCGAACAGAGTAACACTGGAAACTGGGATACTGCAACTAAAAGATTAACACAGGAAACTGGGACACTGCATCTAACAGAGTAACACAGGAAACTGGGACACTGCATCGAACAGAGTAAAACAGGAAACTGGGACACTGCATCGAACAGAGTAACACTGGAAACTGGGACACTGCAACTAATAGAGTAACACAGGAAACTGGGACTCTGCAACTCATAGAGTAACACAGTAAACTGGGACACTGCATCTAACAGAGTAACACAGGAAACTGGGACACTGCATCGAACAGAGTAAAACAGGAAACTGGGACACTGCATCGAACAGAGTAACACAGGAAACTGTGACACTGCATCGAACAGAGTAACACTGGAAACTGGGACACTGCAACTAATAGAGTAACACAGGAAACTGGGACACTGCAACTAATAGAGTAACACAGGAAACTGGGACACTTCATCGAACAGAGTAACACAGGAAACTGGGACACTGCAACTAACAGAGTAACACAGGAAACTGGGACACTGCAGCGAATAGAGTAACACAGGAAACAGGGACAAAGCATCGAACAGATTAACCCAGGAAACTGGGACACTGCATGTAACAGAGTAACACAGGAAACTGGGTCACTGCATCGAACAGAGTAACACAGGAAACTGGGACACTGCAACTAACAGAGTAACACAGGAAACTGGGACACTGCATCGAACAGAGTAACACAGGAAACTGGGACACTGCATCGAACAGAGTAACACGGGAAACTGGGACACTGCATCTAACAGAGTTACACAGGAAACTGGGACAGACAATCTAACAGAGCAACACAGGAACCTGGGACAGTCCATCGAAAAGAGTAACACAGGAAACTGGGACACTGCAACTAAAAGATTAACACAGGAAACTGGGACACTGCATCGAACAGAGTAAAACAGGAAACTGGGACACTGCCTCTAACAGAGTAACACAGGAAACTGGGACACTGCATCGAACAGAGTAACACTGGAAACTGGGACACTGCCTCTAACAGAGTAACACAGGAAACTGGGACACTGAATCGAACAGATTAACACAGGAAACAGGGACACTGCAACTCATAGAGTAACACAGGAAACTGGGACAGTGCATCGAACAGAGTAACACAGGAAACTGGGACACTGCAACTAACAGAGTCACACAGGAAACTGGGACACTGTAACTAATAGAGTAACACAAGAAACTGGGACTCTGCAACTAACAGTGTAACACAGGAAACTGGGACACTGTATCTAATAGAGTAACACAGGAAACTGGGACACTGCAACTAATAGAGTAACACAGGAAACTGGGACACTGCAACTAACAGAGTAACACAGGAAACTGGGACACTGCAACTAACAGAGTAACAGAGGAAACTGGGACACTGTAACTAATAGAGTAACACAAGAAACTGGGACTCTGCAACTAACAGAGTAACACAGGAAACTGGGACACTGCAACAAACAGAGTAACACAAGAAACTGGGACTCTGCAACTAACAGAGTAACACAGGAAACTGGGACACTGCATCGAACAGAGTAACAAAGGAAACTGTGACACTGCAACTAATAGAGTAACACAGGAAACTGGGACACTACATCGAACAGATTAACCCAGGAAACTGGGACACTGCATCTAACAGAGTTATACAGGAAACTGGGACACTGCAACTAATAGAGTAACACAGGAAACTGTGACACTGCAACTAACAGAGTAACACCGGAAGCTGGGTCACTGCAAATAATAGAGTAACACAGGACACTGGAACACTGCATCTAACAGAGTAACACAGGAAACTGGGACACTGCAACTAACAGAGTAACACAGGAAACTGAGACACTGCATCGAACAGAGTAAAACAGGAAACTTGGACAGACAATCTAACAGAGTAACACAGAAACCTGGGACAGTCCATCGAAAAGAGTAACACAGGAAACTGGGACTCTGCATCGAACAGAGTAACACAGGAAACTGAGACACTGCATCGAACAGAGTAAAACAGGAAACTTGGACAGACAATCTAACAGAGTAACACAGGAAACTGGGACACTGCAACTAATAGAGTAACACAGGAAACTGGAACACTGCATCGAACAGAGTAACACAGGAAACTGGGACAGACAATCTAACAGAGTAACACAGAAACCTGGGACAGTCCATCGAAAAGAGTAACACAGTAAACTGGGACACTGCATCGAACAGAGTAACACAGGAAACTGGGACACTGCAACTAACAGAGTAACACAAGAAACTGGGACACAGCAACTAATAGAGTAACACAAGAAACTGGGTCACTGCAACTAATAGAGTAACACAGGAAACTGGAACACAGCATCGAACAGAGTAACACAGGAAACTGGGACACTGCCTCTAACAGAGTAACACAGGAAACTGGGACACTGCATCGAACAGAGTAAAACAGGAAACTGGGAGAGTCCATCTAACAGAGTAACACAGGAAACTGGGACACTGCAACTAATAGAGTAACACAGGAAACTTGGGCACTGCAACTAATAGAGTATCACAGGAAACTGGGGCACTGCAACTAACAGAGCAACACAGGAAACTGGGACACTGCATCGAACAGAGTAACACAGGAAACTGGGACACTGCATCGAACAGAGTAACACAGTAAACTGGGGCACTGCAACTAACAGATTAACACAGGAAACTAGGACACTGCATCGAACAGAGTAACACAGGAAACTGGGACACTGCATCGAAAAGAGTAACACAGGAAACTGGGACACTGCATCGAACAGAGTATCACAGGAAACTGGGACACTGCAACTAACAGAGTAACACAGGCAACTGGGACACTGCAACTAATAGAGTAACACAGGAAACTGGGACAGTGCATCGAACAGATTAACACAGGAAACTGGGACACTGCATCGAACAGATTAACACAGGAAACTGGGACACTGAATCGAACAGAGCAGCACAGGAAACTGGGACACTGCATCGAACAGTTTAACACAGGAAACTGGGACACTGACTCTAACAGAGTAACACAGGAAACTGGGACACTGCAACTAAAAGAGTAACACCGGAAACTGGGACACTGCATCTAACAGATTAACACAGGAAACTGGGACACTGCAACTAATAGAGTAACACAGGAAACTGGGACACTGCAACTAACAGATTAACACCGGAAATTGGGACACTGCATCTAACAGAGTAACACAGGAAACTGGGACACTGCATCTAACAGAGTAACACAGGGCACTGGGACACTGCAACTAACAGAGTAACACATGAAACTGGGACACTGCATCGAACAGAGTAACACAGGAAACTGGGACACTGCAACTAATAGAGTAACACAGGAAACTGGGAAACTGCAACTAACAGAGTAACACAGGAAACTGGGAAACTGCATTGAACAGATTAACCCAGGAAACTGGGACACTGCATCGAACAGAGTTACACAGGAAACTGAGACACTGCATCGAACAGAGTAAAACAGGAAACTGGGACAGACAATCTAACAGAGCAACACAGGAACCTGGGACAGTCCATCGAAAAGAGTAACACAGTAAACTGGGACACTGCATCGAACAGAGTAACACAGGAAACTGGGACTCTGCAACTAAAAGATTAACACAGGAAACTGGGACACTGCATCTAACAGAGTAAAACAGGAAACTGGGACACTGCATCGAACAGAGTAACACTGGAAACTGGGATACTGCAACTAAAAGATTAACACAGGAAACTGGGACACTGCATCTAACAGAGTAACACAGGAAACTGGGACACTGCATCGAACAGAGTAAAACAGGAAACTGGGACACTGCATCGAACAGAGTAACACTGGAAACTGGGACACTGCAACTAATAGAGTAACACAGGAAACTGGGACTCTGCAACTCATAGAGTAACACAGTAAACTGGGACACTGCATCTAACAGAGTAACACAGGAAACTGGGACACTGCATCGAACAGAGTAAAAAAAGGAAACTGGGAAACTGCATCGAACAGAGTAACACAGGAAACTGTGACACTGCATCGAACAGAGTAACACTGGAAACTGGGACACTGCAACTAATAGAGTAACACAGGAAACTGGGACACTGCAACTAATAGAGTAACACAGGAAACTGGGACACTGCAACTCATAGAGTAACACAGTAAACTGGGACACTGCATCTAACAGAGTAACACAGGAAACTGGGACACTGCATTTAACAGAGTAACACAGGAAACTGGGTCACTGCAACTAACAGAGTAACACAGGAAACTGGGACACTGCAACTAATAGAGTAACACAAGAAACTGGGACATAGCAACTAACAGAGTAACACAGGAAACTGGAACGCTGCATCGAACAGAGTAACACAGGAAACTGTGACACTGCAACTAATAGAGTAATACAGGAAACTGGGACACTGCAACGAACAGATTAACCCAGGAAACTGGGACACTGCATCTAACAGAGTTACACAGGAAACTGGGACACTGCAACTAATAGAGTAACACCGGAAGCTGGGTCACTGCAAATAATAGAGTAACACAGGAAAGTGGAACACTGCATCGGACAGAGTAACACAGGAAACTGGGACACTGCAACTAAAAGAGTAACACAAGAAACTGGGACACTGCATCGAACAGAGTAACACAGGACACTGGGACACTGCATCGAACAGTGTAACACAGGACACTGGAACACTGCATCTAACAGAGTAACACAGGAAACTGGGACACTGCAACTAATAGAGTAACAGAGGAAACTGGGACTCTGCATCGAACAGAGTTACACAGGAAACTGAGACACTGCATCAAACAGAGTAAAACAGGAAACTTGGACAGACAATCTAACAGAGTAACACAGAAACCTGGGACAGTCCATCGAAAAGAGTAACACAGTAAACTGGGACACTGCATCGAACAGAGTAACACAGGAAACTGGAACACTGCAACTAATAGAGTAATACAGGAAACTGGGACACTGCAACGAACAGAGTAACACTGGAAACTGGGACACTGCATCGAACAGAGTAACACAGGAAACTGGGACACTGCAACTAATAGAGTAATACAGGAAACTGGGACACTGCAACTAACAGAGTAACACTGGAAACTGGGACACTGCAACTAATAGAGTAATACAGGAAACTGGGACACTGCAACGAACAGAGTAACACTGGAAACTGGGACACTGCATCGAACAGTGTAACACAGGAAACTGGGACACTGCAACTAATAGAGTAATACAGGAAACTGGGACACTGCAACGAACAGAGTAACACTGGAAACTGGGACACTGCATCGAACAGTGTAACACAGGAAACTGGGACACTGCAACTAATAGAGTAATACAGGAAACTGGGACACTGCAACGAATAGAGTAATACAGGAAACTGGGACACTGCAACGAACAGAGTAACACTGGAAACTGGGACACTGCATCGAACAGATTAACCCAGGAAACTGGAACACTGCATCTAACAGAGTTACACAGGAAACTGGGACACTGCATCGAACAGATTAACCCAGGAAACTGGGACACTGCATCGAACAGAGCAACACAGGAAACTGGGACACTGCATCGAACAGAGCAACACAGGAAACTGGGACACTGCATCTAATAGAATACCACAGGAAACTGTGACACTGCAACTAACAGAGTAACACAGGAAACTGGGACTCTGCAACTAATAGAGTAACACAGGAAACTGGGACACTGCATCGAACAGAGTAACACAGGAAACTGGGATACTGCCTCTAACAGAGTAACACAGGAAACTGGGACACTGCAACTAATAGAGTAACACAGGAAACAGGGACACTGCAACTAACAGAGTAACACAGGAAACTGGGACACTGCAACTAACAGAGTAACACAGGAAACTGGGACACTGCAACTAATAGAGTAACACAGGAAACTGGGACACTGCATCGAACAGATTAACACAGGAAACTGGGACACTGCATCTAACAGAGTAACACAGGAAACTGGGACACTGCAACTAACAGAGTAACACAGGAAACAGGGACACTGCAACTAACAGAGTAACACAGGAAACTGGGACACTGCAACGAACAGAATAACACAGGAAACTGGGAGACTGCAACTAATACAGTAACACAGGAAACTGGGACACTGCATCTACCAGAGTAACACAAGAAACTGGGCCACTGCAACTAATAGAGTAAAACAGGAAACTGGAACACTGCATCGAACAGAGTAACACAGGAACCTGGGACACTGCAACCAACAGAGTAACACCGGAAGCTGGGTCATTGCAACTAATAGAGTAACGCAGGAAACTGGAACACTGCATCGGACAGAGTAACACAGGAAACTGGGACACTGCATCGAACAGAGTAACTCAGGAAACTGGGACACTGCATCGAACAGAGTAAAACAGGAAACTGGGACAGGCAATCTAACAGAGTAATACAGGAAACTGGGACTCTGCATCGAACTGAGTAACACAGGAAACTGGGACACTGCAACTAACAGAGTAACACAGGAAACAGGGACACTGCAACTAACAGAGTAACACAGGAAACTGGGACACTGCATCTAACAGAGTAACACAAGAAACTGGGCCACTGCAACTAATAGAGTAAAACAGGAAACTGGAACACTGCATCGAACAGAGTAACACAGGAAACTGGGTCATTGCAACCAACAGAGTAACACAGGAAACTGGAACACTGCATCGAACAGAGTAACACCGGAAGCTGGGTCATTGCAACCAACAGAGTAACACAGGAAACTGGGACATTGCATCTAACAGAGTAACACAGGAAACTGGGACACTGCATCGAACAGAGTAACTCAGGAAACTGGGACAGTGCATCGAACAGAGTAAAACAGGAAACTGGGACAGACAATCTAACAGAGTAACACAGGAAACTGGGACTCTGCATCGAACAGAGTTACACAGGAAACTGGGACACTGCAACTAACAGAGTTACACAAGAAACTGGGACACTGCAACTAATAGAGTAACACCGGAAGCTGGGTCACTGCAAATAATAGAGTAACACAGGAAACTGGGACACTGCAAATAATAGAGTAACACAGGAAACTGGGACACTGCAACCAACAGAGTAACACCGGAAGCTGGGTCATTGCAACTAATAGAGTAACGCAGGAAACTGGAACACTGCATCGGACAGAGTAACACAGGAAACTGGGACACTGCATCGAACAGAGTAACACAGGAAACTGGGTCACTGCAAATAATAGAGTAACACAGGAAAGTGGAACACTGCATCGGACAGAGTAACACAGGAAACTGGGACACTGCAACTAAAATAGTAACACAAGAAACTGGGACACTGCATCGAACAGAGTAACACAGGACACTGGAACACTGCATCTAACAGAGTAACACAGGAAACTGGGACACTGCAACTAATAGAGTAACAGAGGATACTGGGACTCAGCATCGAACAGAGTTACACAGGAAACTGAGACACTGCATCAAACAGAGTAAAACAGGAAACTTGGACAGACAATCTAACAGAGTAACACAGAAACCTGGGACAGTCCATCGAAAAGAGTAACACAGTAAACTGGGACACTGCATCGAACAGAGTAACACAGGAAACTGAGACACTGCAACTAACAGAGTAACACAGGAAACTGGGACAGACAATCTAACAGAGTAACACAGAAACCTGGGACAGTCCATCGAAAAGAGTAACACAGTAAACTGGGACACTGCATCGAACAGTGTAACACAGGAAACTGGGACACTGCAACTAATAGAGTAATACAGGAAACTGGGACACTGCAACTAATAGAGTAATACAGGAAACTGGGACACTGCAACGAACAGAGTAACACTGGAAACTGGGACACTGCATCGAACAGATTAACCCAGGAAACTGGACACTGCATCTAACAGAGTTACACAGGAAACTGGGACACTGCATCGAACAGATTAACCCAGGAAACTGGGACACTGCATCGAACAGAGCAACACAGGAAACTGGGACACTGCATCTAATAGAATAACACAGGAAACTGGGACTCTGCAACTAATAGAGTAACACAGGAAACTGGGACTCTGCAACTAATAGAGTAACACCGGAAGCTGGGTCACTGCAACTAATAGAGTAACACAGGAAACTGGGACATTGCATCTAACAGAGTAACACAGGAAACTGGGACACTGCATCGAACAGAGTAACACTGGAAACTGGGACACTGCAACTAACAGAGTAACACAGGAAACTGGGACACTGCATCGAACAGAGTAACACAGGAAACTGGGACACTGCCTCTAACAGAGTAACACAGGAAACTGGGACACTGCAACTAATAGAGTAACACAGGAAACTGGGACACTGCCTCTAACAGAGTAACACAGGAAACTGGGACACTGCATCGAACAGAGTAACACAGGAAATTTGGGCACTGCAACTAACAGAGTAACACAGGAAACTGGGACACTGCATCTAACAGAGTAACACAGGAAACTGGGACACTGCAACTAACAGAGTAACAGAGGAAACTGGGACACTGCATCTAACAGAGTAACACAGGAAACTGTGACATTGACTCTAACAGAGTAACACAGGAAACAGGGACACTGCAACTAATAGTGTAACACAGGAAACTGGGACACTGCATCTAACAGAGTAACACAGGAAACTGGGACACTGCATCTAACAGAGTAACACAGGAAACTGTGACATTGCCTCTAACAGAGTAACACAGGAAACAGGGACACTGCAACTAATAGTGTAACACAGGAAACTGGGACACTGCATCTAACAGAGTAACACAGGAAACTGGGACACTGCAACTAACAGAGTAACACAGGAAACTGGGACACTGCATCGAACAGAGTAAAACAGGAAACTGGGACACTGCATCGAACAGAGTAACACTGGAAACTGGGACACTGCATCGAACAGAGTAACACAGGAAACTGGGACACTGCATCGAACAGAGTAACACAGGAAACTGGGATACTGCCTCTAACAGAGTAACACAGGAAACTGGGACACTGCAACTAATAGAGTAACACAGGAAACAGGGACACTGCAACTAACAGAGTAACACAGGAAACTGGGACACTGCATCGAACAGAGTAACACAGGAAACTGGGACACTGCAACTAACAGAGTAACACAGGAAACAGGGACACTGCAACTAACAGAGTAACACAGGAAACAGGGACACTGCAACTAACAGAGTAACACAGGAAACTGGGACACTGCAACTAATAGAGTAACACAGGAAACTGGGACACTGCATCGAACAGATTAACACAGGAAACTGGGACACTGCATCTAACAGAGTAACACAGGAAACTGGGACACTGCAACTAACAGAGTAACACAGGAAACAGGGACACTGCAACTAACAGAGTAACACAGGAAACTGGGACACTGCAACGAACAGAATAACACAGGAAACTGGGAGACTGCAACTAATACAGTAACACAGGAAACTGGGACACTGCATCTAACAGAGTAACACAAGAAACTGGGCCACTGCAACTAATAGAGTAAAACAGGAAACTGGAACACTGCATCGAACAGAGTAACACAGGAAACTGGGACACTGCAACCAACAGAGTAACACCGGAAGCTGGGTCATTGCAACTAATAGAGTAACGCAGGAAACTGGAACACTGCATCGGACAGAGTAACACAGGAAACTGGGACACTGCATCGAACAGAGTAACTCAGGAAACTGGGACACTGCATCGAACAGAGTAAAACAGGAAACTGGGACAGGCAATCTAACAGAGTAACACAGGAAACTGGGACTCTGCATCGAACTGAGTAACACAGGAAACTGGGACACTGCAACTAACAGAGTAACACAGGAAACAGGGACACTGCAACTAACAGAGTAACACAGGAAACTGGGACACTGCATCTAACAGAGTAACACAAGAAACTGGGCCACTGCAACTAATAGAGTAAAACAGGAAACTGGAACACTGCATCGAACAGAGTAACACAGGAAACTGGGTCATTGCAACCAACAGAGTAACACAGGAAACTGGAACACTGCATCGAACAGAGTAACACCGGAAGCTGGGTCATTGCAACCAACAGAGTAACACAGGAAACTGGGACATTGCATCTAACAGAGTAACACAGGAAACTGGGACACTGCATCGAACAGAGTAACTCAGGAAACTGGGACAGTGCATCGAACAGAGTAAAACAGGAAACTGGGACAGACAATCTAACAGAGTAACACAGGAAACTGGGACTCTGCATCGAACAGAGTTACACAGGAAACTGGGACACTGCAACTAACAGAGTTACACAAGAAACTGGGACACTGCAACTAATAGAGTAACACCGGAAGCTGGGTCACTGCAAATAATAGAGTAACACAGGAAACTGGGACACTGCAAATAATAGAGTAACACAGGAAACTGGGACACTGCAACCAACAGAGTAACACCGGAAGCTGGGTCATTGCAACTAATAGAGTAACGCAGGAAACTGGAACACTGCATCGGACAGAGTAACACAGGAAACTGGGACACTGCATCGAACAGAGTAACACAGGAAACTGGGTCACTGCAAATAATAGAGTAACACAGGAAAGTGGAACACTGCATCGGACAGAGTAACACAGGAAACTGGGACACTGCAACTAAAAGAGTAACACAAGAAACTGGGACACTGCATCGAACAGAGTAACACAGGACACTGGTACAGTGCATCTAACAGAGTAACACAGGAAACTGGGACACTGCAACTAATAGAGTAACAGAGGATACTGGGACTCAGCATCGAACAGAGTTACACAGGAAACTGAGACACTGCATCAAACAGAGTAAAACAGGAAACTTGGACAGACAATCTAACAGAGTAACACAGAAACCTGGGACAGTCCATCGAAAAGAGTAACACAGTAAACTGGGACACTGCATCGAACAGAGTAACACAGGAAACTGAGACACTGCAACTAACAGAGTAACACAGGAAACTGGGACAGACAATCTAACAGAGTAACACAGAAACCTGGGACAGTCCATCGAAAAGAGTAACACAGTAAACTGGGACACTGCATCGAACAGTGTAACACAGGAAACTGGGACACTGCAACTAATAGAGTAATACAGGAAACTGGGACACTGCAACTAATAGAGTAATACAGGAAACTGGGACACTGCAACGAACAGAGTAACACTGGAAACTGGGACACTGCATCGAACAGATTAACCCAGGAAACTGGAACACTGCATCTAACAGAGTTACACAGGAAACTGGGACACTGCATCGAACAGATTAACCCAGGAAACTGGGACACTGCATCGAACAGAGCAACACAGGAAACTGGGACACTGCATCTAATAGAATAACACAGGAAACTGGGACTCTGCAACTAATAGAGTAACACAGGAAACTGGGACTCTGCAACTAATAGAGTAACACCGGAAGCTGGGTCACTGCAACTAATAGAGTAACACAGGAAACTGGGACATTGCATCTAACAGAGTAACACAGGAAACAGGGACACTGCATCGAACAGAGTAACACTGGAAACTGGGACACTGCAACTAACAGAGTAACACAGGAAACTGGGACACTGCATCGAACAGAGTAACACAGGAAACTGGGACACTGCCTCTAACAGAGTAACACAGGAAACTGGGACACTGCAACTAATAGAGTAACACAGGAAACTGGGACACTGCCTCTAACAGAGTAACACAGGAAACTGGGACACTGCATCGAACAGAGTAACACAGGAAACTTGGGCACTGCAACTAACAGAGTAACACAGGAAACTGGGACACTGCATCTAACAGAGTAACACAGGAAACTGGGACACTGCAACTAACAGAGTAACAGAGGAAACTGGGACACTGCATCTAACAGAGTAACACAGGAAACTGTGACATTGACTCTAACAGAGTAACACAGGAAACAGGGACACTGCAACTAATAGTGTAACACAGGAAACTGGGACACTGCATCTAACAGAGTAACACAGGAAACTGGGACACTGCATCTAACAGAGTAACACAGGAAACTGTGACATTGCCTCTAACAGAGTAACACAGGAAACAGGGACACTGCAACTAATAGTGTAACACAGGAAACTGGGACACTGCATCTAACAGAGTAACACAGGAAACTGGGACACTGCAACTAACAGAGTAACACAGGAAACTGGGACACTGCATCGAACAGAGTAAAACAGGAAACTGGGACACTGCATCGAACAGAGTAACACTGGAAACTGGGACACTGCATCGAACAGAGTAACACAGGAAACTGGGACACTGCATCGAACAGAGTAACACAGGAAACTGGGATACTGCCTCTAACAGAGTAACACAGGAAACTGGGACACTGCAACTAATAGAGTAACACAGGAAACAGGGACACTGCAACTAACAGAGTAACACAGGAAACTGGGACACTGCATCGAACAGAGTAACACAGGAAACTGGGACACTGCAACTAACAGAGTAACACAGGAAACAGGGACACTGCAACTAACAGAGTAACACAGGAAACAGGGACACTGCAACTAACAGAGTAACACAGGAAACTGGGACACTGCAACTAATAGAGTAACACAGGAAACTGGGACACTGCATCGAACAGATTAACACAGGAAACTGGGACACTGCATCTAACAGAGTAACACAGGAAACTGGGACACTGCAACTAACAGAGTAACACAGGAAACAGGGACACTGCAACTAACAGAGTAACACAGGAAACTGGGACACTGCAACGAACAGAATAACACAGGAAACTGGGAGACTGCAACTAATACAGTAACACAGGAAACTGGGACACTGCATCTAACAGAGTAACACAAGAAACTGGGCCACTGCAACTAATAGAGTAACACAGGAAACTGGGACACTGCAACTAACAGAGTAACACAGGAAACAGGGACACTGCAACTAACAGAGTAACACAGGAAACTGGGACACTGCATCTAACAGAGTAACACAGGAAACTGGGACACTGCAACTAACAGAGTAACAGAGGAAACTGGGACACTGCATCTAACAGAGTAACACAGGAAACTGTGACATTGACTCTAACAGAGTAACACAGGAAACAGGGACACTGCAACTAATAGTGTAACACAGGAAACTGGGACACTGCATCTAACAGAGTAACACAGGAAACTGGGACACTGCATCTAACAGAGTAACACAGGAAACTGTGACATTGCCTCTAACAGAGTAACACAGGAAACAGGGACACTGCAACTAATAGTGTAACACAGGAAACTGGGACACTGCATCTAACAGAGTAACACAGGAAACTGGGACACTGCAACTAACAGAGTAACACAGGAAACTGGGACACTGCATCGAACAGAGTAAAACAGGAAACTGGGACACTGCATCGAACAGAGTAACACTGGAAACTGGGACACTGCATCGAACAGAGTAACACAGGAAACTGGGACACTGCATCGAACAGAGTAACACAGGAAACTGGGATACTGCCTCTAACAGAGTAACACAGGAAACTGGGACACTGCAACTAATAGAGTAACACAGGAAACAGGGACACTGCAACTAACAGAGTAACACAGGAAACTGGGACACTGCATCGAACAGAGTAACACAGGAAACTGGGACACTGCAACTAACAGAGTAACACAGGAAACAGGGACACTGCAACTAACAGAGTAACACAGGAAACAGGGACACTGCAACTAACAGAGTAACACAGGAAACTGGGACACTGCAACTAATAGAGTAACACAGGAAACTGGGACACTGCATCGAACAGATTAACACAGGAAACTGGGACACTGCATCTAACAGAGTAACACAGGAAACTGGGACACTGCAACTAACAGAGTAACACAGGAAACAGGGACACTGCAACTAACAGAGTAACACAGGAAACTGGGACACTGCAACGAACAGAATAACACAGGAAACTGGGAGACTGCAACTAATACAGTAACACAGGAAACTGGGACACTGCATCTAACAGAGTAACACAAGAAACTGGGCCACTGCAACTAATAGAGTAAAACAGGAAACTGGAACACTGCATCGAACAGAGTAACACAGGAAACTGGGACACTGCAACCAACAGAGTAACACCGGAAGCTGGGTCATTGCAACTAATAGAGTAACGCAGGAAACTGGAACACTGCATCGGACAGAGTAACACAGGAAACTGGGACACTGCATCGAACAGAGTAACTCAGGAAACTGGGACACTGCATCGAACAGAGTAAAACAGGAAACTGGGACAGGCAATCTAACAGAGTAACACAGGAAACTGGGACTCTGCATCGAACTGAGTAACACAGGAAACTGGGACACTGCAACTAACAGAGTAACACAGGAAACAGGGACACTGCAACTAACAGAGTAACACAGGAAACTGGGACACTGCATCTAACAGAGTAACACAAGAAACTGGGCCACTGCAACTAATAGAGTAAAACAGGAAACTGGAACACTGCATCGAACAGAGTAACACAGGAAACTGGGTCATTGCAACCAACAGAGTAACACAGGAAACTGGAACACTGCATCGAACAGAGTAACACCGGAAGCTGGGTCATTGCAACCAACAGAGTAACACAGGAAACTGGGACATTGCATCTAACAGAGTAACACAGGAAACTGGGACACTGCATCGAACAGAGTAACTCAGGAAACTGGGACAGTGCATCGAACAGAGTAAAACAGGAAACTGGGACAGACAATCTAACAGAGTAACACAGGAAACTGGGACTCTGCATCGAACAGAGTTACACAGGAAACTGGGACACTGCAACTAACAGAGTTACACAAGAAACTGGGACACTGCAACTAATAGAGTAACACCGGAAGCTGGGTCACTGCAAATAATAGAGTAACACAGGAAACTGGGACACTGCAAATAATAGAGTAACACAGGAAACTGGGACACTGCAACCAACAGAGTAACACCGGAAGCTGGGTCATTGCAACTAATAGAGTAACGCAGGAAACTGGAACACTGCATCGGACAGAGTAACACAGGAAACTGGGACACTGCATCGAACAGAGTAACACAGGAAACTGGGTCACTGCAACTAATAGAGTAACACAGGAAACTGGACACTGCATCGACAGAGTAACACAGGAAACTGGGACACTGCAACTAAAAGAGTAACACAGGAAACTGGGACACTGCATCGAACAGAGTAACACAGGAAACTGGTACACTGCATCTAACAGAGTAACACAGGAAACTGGGACACTGCAACTAATAGAGTAACAGAGGATACTGGGACACTGCATCGAACAGAGTAACACAGGAAACTGAGACACTGCATCAAACAGAGTAACACAGGAAACTGGGACAGACAATCTAACAGAGTAACACAGAAACCTGGGACACTGCCATCGAAAAGAGTAACACAGTAAACTGGGACACTGCATCGAACAGAGTAACACAGGAAACTGAGACACTGCAACTAACAGAGTAACACAGGAAACTGGGACAGACAATCTAACAGAGTAACACAGAAACCTGGGACAGTCCATCGAAAAGAGTAACACAGTAAACTGGGACACTGCATCGAACAGTGTAACACAGGAAACTGGGACACTGCAACTAATAGAGTAATACAGGAAACTGGGACACTGCAACTAATAGAGTAATACAGGAAACTGGGACACTGCAACGAACAGAGTAACACTGGAAACTGGGACACTGCATCGAACAGATTAACCCAGGAAACTGGAACACTGCATCTAACAGAGTTACACAGGAAACTGGGACACTGCATCGAACAGATTAACCCAGGAAACTGGGACACTGCATCGAACAGAGCAACACAGGAAACTGGGACACTGCATCTAATAGAATAACACAGGAAACTGGGACTCTGCAACTAATAGAGTAACACAGGAAACTGGGACTCTGCAACTAATAGAGTAACACCGGAAGCTGGGTCACTGCAACTAATAGAGTAACACAGGAAACTGGGACATTGCATCTAACAGAGTAACACAGGAAACAGGGACACTGCATCGAACAGAGTAACACTGGAAACTGGGACACTGCAACTAACAGAGTAACACAGGAAACTGGGACACTGCCTCTAACAGAGTAACACAGGAAACTGGGACACTGCAACTAATAGAGTAACACAGGAAACTGGGACACTGCCTCTAACAGAGTAACACAGGAAACTGGGACACTGCATCGAACAGAGTAACACAGGAAACTTGGGCACTGCAACTAACAGAGTAACACAGGAAACTGGGACACTGCATCTAACAGAGTAACACAGGAAACTGGGACACTGCAACTAACAGAGTAACAGAGGAAACTGGGACACTGCATCTAACAGAGTAACACAGGAAACTGTGACATTGACTCTAACAGAGTAACACAGGAAACAGGGACACTGCAACTAATAGTGTAACACAGGAAACTGGGACACTGCATCTAACAGAGTAACACAGGAAACTGGGACACTGCATCTAACAGAGTAACACAGGAAACTGTGACATTGCCTCTAACAGAGTAACACAGGAAACAGGGACACTGCAACTAATAGTGTAACACAGGAAACTGGGACACTGCATCTAACAGAGTAACACAGGAAACTGGGACACTGCAACTAACAGAGTAACACAGGAAACTGGGACACTGCATCGAACAGAGTAACACAGGAAACTGGGACACAGCATCGAACACAGAGTAACACAGGAAACTGGGACACTGCAACTAACAGAGTAACACAGGAAACTGGGACACTGCAACTAATAGAGTAACAAAGGAAACTGGGTCACTGCAACTAATAGAGTAACACAGGAAACTGGGTCACTGCATCGAACAGAGTAACAGAGGAAACTGGGACACTGCATCGAACAGAGTAACACAGGAAATTGGGACACTGCAACTAATAGAATAAAACAGGAAACTGGGACACTGCATCAAACAGAGTAACACAGGAAACTGGGACACTGCATCTAACAGATTAACCCAGGAAACTGGGACACTGCATCGAACAGATTAACACAGGAAACTGGGACACTGCAACTAATAGAGTAACACAGGAAACTGGGACACTGCAACTAACAGAGTAACACAGGAAACTGGGACAGACAATCTAACAGAGTAACACAGGAAACTGGGACGGTCCATCTAACAGATTGACAGAGGAAACTAGGACACGGCAACTAATAGAATAAAACAGGAATCTGGGACAGTGCATCGAACAGAGTAACACAGGTAACTGGGACACAGCATCGAACTAAGAGTAACACAGGAATGTGGGACACTGCAACTAACAGATTAACACAGGAAACTGGGACACTGCATCGAACTCAGAGTAACACAGGAAACTGGGACACTGCAACTAACAGAGTAACACAAGAAACTGGGACACTGCATCTAACAGAGTGACACAGGAAACTGGAACACTGCATCGAACAGAGTAACACAGGAAACTGCAACACTGCATCAAACTCAGAGTATCACAGGAAACTGGGACACTGCAACTAATAGAGTAACACAGGAAACTGGGACACTGCAACTAACAGATTAACACAGCAAACTGGGACACTGCAACTAACAGAGTAACACAGGAAACTGGGACATTGCAACTAATAGAGTAATACAGGAAACTGGGATACTGCAACTAATAGAGTAACACAGGAAACTGGGACACTGTATCGAACACAGATGGGCATAGGTGCCAGACTGGGCTTACAGCAGGTGATGAGGTAGCCAACACAAGGGAAAAATCTTCTTGACCTCGTCCTTTCCAATCTACCTGTCACAGATGGTAGCAGTGACCGATGCACAGTCCTTGTTGAGACAAAGCCCCGTCTTCACACTGAGGACACCCTCCATTGTTTTGTGTGGTACTACTACCGTGCTAAATGGGACAGGTTCATAACAGATCTAGCCGCTCAAAACTGGTTATCCATGAGGCGCTGTGGGCCATCAGCAGCAGCAGCATTGTATTCCACCACAATCTGTAACCTCATGTCCCGGCATATCCCTCACTCTAACATTACCATCAAGCCAGGGGACCAACCCTGGTTCAATAAAGAGCGTAGCAGAGCATGCCAGGGGAAGCACCAGGAATACCTAAAAATGAGGTGCCAACCTGTGGATGCTGCAAAACAGGACTACATGCATGCTAATAAGCATAAGCAGCATGCTATAGACAGAGCGAAGCGACCCCACAATCAACGGATCAGATCAAAGCTCTGCAGTCCTGCCACATCCAGTCGTGAATGGTGGTGGACCATTAAACAACTAACGGGAGGAGGAGGCTCCATGAATATCCCCATCCTCAATGATGATGGAGCCTAGCACGTGAGTGCAAAAGTCAAGGCTGAAGCGTTTGCGACCATCTTCAGCCAGAAGTGTCGAGTGGATGATCCATATCGGCTTCCTCCTGAGGTCCCCACCATCACAGAAGCCAGTCTTCAGCCAATTCGATTCACTCCACGTGATATCAAGAAACAGTTCAGTGCACTGGATACAGGAAAGGCTATGGGCCCCGACAACATCCTGGCTGAAGAATTGTGCTCCAGAACTAGCCGCGCCTCTAGCCAAGCTGTTCCAGTACAGCTACAACACTGGCATCTATCCGACAGTGTGGAAAACTGCCCAGGTATGTCCTGTCCACAAAAAACAGGACAAATCCAACCCGGCCAATTACCGCCCCATCAGTCTACTCTCAATCATCAGCAAAGTGATAGAAGGTGTCATCGACAGTGCTATCAAGCGACACTTACTCACCAATAACCTGCTCACCGATGCTCAATTTGGGTTCCGCCAAGACCACTCGGCTCCCGACCTCATTACTGCCTTGGTCCAAACATGGACAAAAGAGCTGAATTCCAGAGGTGAGGTGAGAGTGACTGCCCTTGACATCAAGCAGCATTTGACTGAGTGTGGCATCAAGGAGCCCTAGTAAAACTGAAGTCAATGGGAATCAGGGGGAAAACTCTCCACTGGCTGGAGTCATACCTAGCACAAAGGAAGATGGTTGTAGTGGTTGGACATTGCTGCAGGTGTTCCTCAGGGTAGTCTCCTAGGCCCAACTTCAGCTGCTTTATCAATGACCTTCCCTCCATCATAAGGTCAGAAGTGGGGATGTTCGCTGATGATTGCACAGTGTTCAGTTCCATTCGCAACTCCTCATGTAATGAAGCAGTCCGTGCCCACATGCAGTAAGACCTGGATGACATTCAGGCTTGGGCTGATAAGTGGCAAGTAACATTCACACCACACAGTGCCAGGCAATGACTATCTCCAACGAGCGATAGTCTCACCACTGCCCCTTGACATTCAACGGCATTACCATCACTGAATCCCCCACCATCAACGTACTGGCAGTCACCATTGACCAGAAACATAACTGGGCCAGCCACATAAATACTGTGGCCACAAGAGCAGGTCAGAGGCTAGGTATTCTGCGGCGAGTGTCTCACCTACAGACTCCCCAGAGCCTTTCCACCACCTATAAGGCACAAGTCAGGAGTGTGATGGAATACTCTCCACTTGCCTGGATGAGTGCAGCTCCAACAACACTCAAGAAGCTTGACACCATCCAGGACAAAGCATCCTGTTTGATGGGCACCCCATCCACCACCTTAAACATTCACTCCCTGCACCACCGGCGTACCGTGGCTGCAGTGTGTACCATCTACAAGATGCACTACAGCAACTCATTAAGGCTTCTTCGACAGCACCTCTCAAACCCGCGACCTCTACCACCTAGAAGGACAAGGGTAGCACGCGCATGGGAACACCACCACCTCCAAGCTCCCCTCCAAGTCGCGCACCATCCTGACTTGGAAATATATCGCCGTTCCTCATCGTCGCTGGGTCAAAATCCTGGAACTCCCTCCCTAACAGCACTGTGGGAGCACCTTCACCACACAGACTGCAGCGGTTCAAGAAGGCGGCTCACCACCAACTTCTCGCAGGTGATTAGGGATGGGCAATAAATGCTGGCCTTGCCAGTGACACCCACATCCCAGGAATGAATATATTAAAAAAAACATGAAACTGGGACACCGCATCTAACACAGGAAACAGGTTCCGTTCTGGCTTGTTTCTGCCTCCGCCCCCGATCGGAATTTCCAGCCCCAACTCTGTCTGTGAATAGTTGTTTGCTGAACCATTTTTTCATTTGGTGACAATGAGGGTGAAATTAGTCTTTGGGCGTTAACGGGGAACGGGAGACAACGAACTGGCAGCGGAAGTCAGTGGAAGGGAATAACGGGTGGCTGCTGTGATTCCACCTGTTTTGTATCCCAGCCAAGTCCTATTTCACTCCCAGTGAGCCACGCAATATTTCAATAACGATGGCGTCTCGCACAAACGTGTTCGGAGACAATTCGTGTCACTGTGCCATGTTTGCTCACAGAATGAAAGGTTTGCTGATCACTTTCTTCATTCACCTTGGTTCCAGTATGTGGGCTGCAGTATTTTAATATAAAAAGACACCACTCCATATTATTAAACGGGTTTCACAATCTGTCTCATTCTTCCTTTAATCATTAATCCCCTTCCTAACTTTTTCCCAGGTGCTGACAGCTCTGGCTGTCCCTTTGAAGCCCTGCGGCAAATGCCTGGCTCTTCCTTTGAGATGCTGTGCCTTGGATGTTACAATTAACTCATGGGCTCATCTCCAGGAGTTCTGTCTCCTCAGCTCGAGCTGTTGCCAACTAAAGGCTGCTGCTTACAAAGGATCCCAAAGCATTGATGGAGTTTGGATCTTTGCCGTCGGGTTCCGCTCAAAGTACCGCCTAGTGTGGAACTGTGAGATTGAAAGAAGAAGGTCCCAGGTCTTGTGCCAGGCCTGAGTTAACCAATCTCTGGCTCTAGTGATGGTACAATTGGACAGTGGCCTGAAGCTAGACAAGCGATAAATCAGCCAGTGTTCCCACGCTCGAATAATCCTACTATAAGTGCTCCTGCAGAGATGTCAGATGAAGGTGGATCTGTGATGCCTCATGCAGTGAAATTGTCTGTCACCATTCTCCTGTTAGGGGTTCACATGTGAAGAGTGCGAGATACTGGAGAATAGTCTGTAAATGTAGCCCAGCATAAGACGATCACCTGGGGCTCACAGCCAAGATAGTCCTGTCCTCGGCTTATGTCCACACACGTGCGTTTCACTGGTGTGCATAAAGATGTTGGGCTCGATTTTGCCATGGGGGGGCGGGCCGTGGCGTGTCAGGTGGTTTTCGTGTCAGGATCCCGACTCCAATGTGAAATGGGGAAAAAAGTGCGATTTTGCCCTAATTGGGCACTTGATTTCCAGCATGTGGAAACCCCTGGCCCAATGAGTCTTTTCATACAGAAAGTCACCTCCAATGATGTCATCAATGCTGTTGGATTTAAGGCCTGCAAGCAGCTTTGCTTCTTCTGGAGACTTTAAACTTTATGCCCATTGTTGTGATCGCTTCATTCAACAACTATGTCCAGCAGTAGGCCAAAGTGTGCTCCAAGATTCGATGAGGCCTCCTTCCAAGCTCTGGTGGAGGGAGCAAGATCAAATAAGGAGGTGCTCTTCCCTTCCTCAGGGAGGAAAAAGCCTCCCCAGCAGACTAAAGCTGTGTGGATGCAAGTGGCCCAGGAGGTCAACTCAATCTCTACGTGCCGCAGGAAGAGATTTCATGACCTTCTCCGCACAGGAAAAGTGAGTATGACATTCCCATCACCCTCAATCTGATCCCCATCGCCTCTCCTCACCAGCACTCTGCTTTGCCAACCGCTTCCTCCACATCCCACTTGAAACTGACATCCCTGCACCCTTACCCATTCCCTCTCTCTCTATGGTCACATTCACTTAACTATTCGACCATGCAGCCCTCACACTCCCTATCACTGTGATGCAATGACAACAACTTACAACACCCTTTGTCTCCTTCTAAGCATCTATGCTATAGATTCTCTGCACTCACTCCATTCTCACTCAAACTCCACTTGTGTCCCTCATTGAAGGAAAAGAGAGCCCACAATAAGAGGGAAAGAGCGAGGACAGGAGGAGGGCCACCCTCAGTAGCCCAGCTCACCAACTCGGAGGAGGCGACCCTGGAAATCGCCGGTGTTGAGGACGATTCGCAAGTGGGGGACGGACAGACGGGCGCATCACAGCAAGCTGGTGACAGAATAGTTTGGCATCTCTCTCATTGACATTGCATGAGTCACTGATAGTGATTCTGATGCTCTAACAGATTGACTTATGATCATCTGCACAATTCAATTTGCATGCAACCTTTACCTCACATCTCTAACTCTTTCCTTTACTCCCCCACAGGGCCATCGACAGCCCCCGTCCCCACTGTCCAGGAGGAACAGCCTGAGCTTCAAGACTCCTCAGAGGAAGCTGCAACCTCTGAGGGCGTAGCATCAGCAGAATTCAGTGCACCCAGCACCAGCGCAGACACTCACACCTCGGTGGGACCTTCGGGAGATAGAGTAGTGTTGTCACCTGGTGTATCACAGCTCACAAGTGAGCATCAGCAGATGGTGGAGACAGGGACAGCAGTGGAGAGTCCTCGTCGGAGGGCGCAGGACTCTGCCAGCTCGGCTCCGCTGCATGTCGACCCTGTGCCTCCGGTTCCATCCACAACGAGAGCGGTGCTGGAACTCCAGGAACATATGCAGGAGTCTCTGGCAGGTTTTGTCTCCAGAGGCGCTGCGAGTGTGGAGCGAATGGAGGAGTCCATCGCGAACATGAGCAGAGCCTTTGTGAGACATTGGCGCATGAAAGCATCACCATGGAAAGGATGGCAACCTCTGTGGAAAGGATGGCTACAGTAGAGGAGAGGATGGCTATGGCCATGGAGGAGCTAAGTCGCCAGAGTGTTGAAAACCTGGTCATTGTTCAGAATAGACTGGCATTTCTTGAGGAGCGATGGTCAACTATTGAGCATAGAAACCAGACCTTCATGGAAGTCCTCTGGAGTAGGGCTTCCAGTGCAGAAACAGGTCCTCGTGGCCCCCCTGAAGTGCAGCAAGGTGCTGTCAAGCCACTTGCTATCTCTGAAGTGGGGCTGACCCATGAGAGGGATGTTGGTGGCAGACAACAAGGAAGTGGGGGCTCCTTTCCAAGCGCTCACACGACCATGCCACTGCAAAGCTCTCGGTCAGAGCCCCACCAGAGTCCTCACCCAAATGAGATGGGCGTCTCATGCCCTGCACAGCTGCAGGAGCAGCAGACTGTTGCCAAGCCCTCACAGGTTCGCAACCCCAGAGGACGCCCACCAAAGGTGTCGAGACAGGAGCAGCAAGAAAGTGAGCAAGGGGCCTCCACATCTGTTGAAGCCACAGGGGAAGCATTACGTAGGAGCACATGTAAGAGGAAGATAATGCACAGGTAGTCACAAGGGTAGTCACTTGGGTGTTATGTTGTGTTTATTTTTGAAATGCCATCAGTTGCTTGTTGTAATAAAAAATTCTGATGGCAAACTGTTGAAGTTGTGACCTGTGTCATTTCGCAAATGGGACTTCCACATTGAGGGCTTAGAGCAACTTACAATTGTCACTATGGTGGTCAGAGTGATAGGAATCCGCAGGTTCATGTCCATTGTCGATGCTCTGGTAAGAAGGTGCGAGGCAAAAATGTTTGATTGTGCAGGCTAAGCAAATCTGGCCAACATGAGTGCGTCCCTTGCATCCTGGGCAGCAACGTGGTCGCACTCTGGTGCCTTCTGGCCTGTGCAGCTTCAGGTGGGTGAGCAGCAGCTTGGCACTCCTGTTGTTGCTACTGCTGTTGGTGCTGCTGTTGTTCATTGTTCTGCTGTTGCCGCGGCTGGTCTTCCTCCGAATCTGATGTCCAGGAAGAAAGGAAATAAATGGTTCCCATGCTTCTGGTATATACCTCAGTTTGGAAGCGCTCAGTCAAGGTGGGGAGAGGGGTTTCCCAGGAGGTCACACTGGAGATGGGTGTCAGGTTCAAAACTTCCACAACAATGAGTATGTTTGGTAAAAGTTCCCCCAGATCTGAGACAACAAAGTTCTGACACCTGCAAATGATCATTGGTGAAAACTCCTTTTTAATGGTGGAGCTGCAGCTGTTAGTAAGCAATCCACTTGTGAGGCCGTCAGGATTAACTGGCGTGTTCCAGAGGAGTCGTGCAGGACGGGGGAAAAGTGTTAAAATCAGAAAGGCCTCTCAAAATGGGATTATAGAGGCACTTAACTGGTTGTTAAGGGCCTTGAGGGCCTATCCCGCCTCTTGGAGATGGGATGGAAATGGGGTCTGAAACCCCGATTCTGGGAAAATTGCTTGGAGGCGGGCTGGAGGCGGGATCGAGCCGCCCACCATTTTTTGTGATTTTAACACCTCCCACCGGCAGGACAGACCCACCAGTGGTGGCGGCACCGTGGTCGGGAAGGAGTGGCCCTGGGAGTCCTCAACATTGACTCCGGACCCCATGGCTTCAGGTCAAGCATGGGCAAGGAAACCTCCTGCTGATTACCACCTACTGCCCTCCCTCAGCTGATGAATCAGTACTCCTCCATGTTGAACGCCACTTGGAAGAAGCACTGAGAGTAGCAAGGGCATAGAATGTACTCTGGGTGGGGGACTTCAATGTCCATCACCAAGAGTGGCTTGGTAGCACCACTACTGACTGAGCTGGCTGAGTCCTGAAGGACATAACTGCCAGTCTGGGCCTGCGACAGGTGGTGAGAGAACCAACATGAGTGAAAAACCTACTTGACCTTGTCCTCACCAATCTAACTGTCGCAGATGCATCTGTCCATGACAGTATTGGTAGCAGTGACTACCGCACAGTCCTTGTGGAGATGAAGTCCCGTCTTCACACTGAGGACACCCTCCATCATGTTGTGTGGCACTACCACCGTGCTAAATGGGATAGATTCAGAACAGATCCAGCAGCTCAAAACTGGGCATCCATGAGGCGCTGTGGGCCATCAGCAGCAGCAGAATTGTATTCCACCACAATCTGTAACCTCATGGCCCGGCATATCCCTCACTCTACCATTACCACCAAGCCAGGGGACCAACCCTGGTTCAATAAGGAGTGTAGAAGAGCATGCCAGGAGCAGCACCAGGCATACCTAAAAATGAGGTGCCAACCTGGGGAAGCTGCAACAGAGGACTACATGCATGCTAAAAAGTGGAAGCAGCATGCTATAGACAGAGCTTAGCGACCCCACAATCAACGTATCAGATCAAAGCTCTGCAGACCTGCCACATCCAGTCGTGAATGGTGGTGGACCATTAAACAACTAACGGGTGGATGAGGCTCCATGAATATCTCCATCCTCAATGATGGTGGAGCTCAGCACGTGAGTGCAAAAGTCAAGGCTGAAGCGTTTGCAACCAACTTCAGCCAGAAGTGCCGAGTGGATGATCCATATCGGACTCCTCCTGTGGTCCCCACCATCACAAAAGCCAGTCTTTAGTCAATTCAATTCACTCCACTTGACTTCAACTTTCCAAATATTGATTGGAACCTTTATAGGTCAAACAGTTCGGATGGGATAGTTTTTGCACAGTGTGTGCAGGAGGGTTTCCTGACACAATATGTGGATAGGCTGACAAGAGCTGGGGCCACGTTGGATTTGGTACTGGGTAATGAACCGGGCCAAGTGTTTGATTTGTATGTGGGAGAGCACTTTGGAGATAGTGACCACAATTCGGTAATGTTCACTATTGCAATGGAGAGGGATAGGGCCATACGGCAGGGCAGGGTTTATAATTGGGGGAGGGGTAATTATGATGCGATTAGGCAAGAATTAGGGAGTATAAGATGGGAACAGAAACTATCAGGGAAAGGCACAAACGAAAAGTGGAGCTTTTTCATGGAGCAATTACTGCGTGTCCTTGATAGGTATGTCCCTGTCAGGCAGGGAGGAAATGGCCGAGTGAGAGAACCATGGTTCACAAAAGAGGTTGAATGTCTAGTCAAGAGGAAAAAGGTAGCGTATGTAAGGATGAGAAAACAAGGTTCAGTTGGGTCGATTGAGGGGTACAAGGTAGCAAGGAATGAGCTAAAAAAAGAGCTTAGGAGAGCTAGGAGGGGGCATGAGAAGTCCTTGGCGGGTCGGATCAAGAAAAACCCCAAGGCCTTTTACTCTTATGTGAGAAATAAAAGAATGACCAGGGCGAGGGTAGGGCCGGTCAAGGACAATAGTGGGAACTTGTGCATGGAGTCAGAAGAGATAGGAGAGGTGATGAATGAATACTTTTCGTCAGTGTTCACCGAGGAGAGGGGCCATGTTCTTGAGGATGAGAGTGTGATAAAGGTGGATAGGCTGGAGGTGGTAGATGTTCTGAGGGAAGATGTTTTAGCAATTTTGAAGAACCTGAGGGTCGATAAGTCCCCTGGGCCAGATGGGATATATCCTAGGATTCTTTGGGAGGCAAGGGAGGAGATTGCAGAGCCTCTGGCTTTGATCTTTGGGTCCTCACTGTCCACGGGAATAGTGCCAGAGGACTGGAGAGTGGCGAATGTTGTTCCTCTCTTCAAGAAAGGAAATAGGAATGACCCTGGTAATTATAGGCCGGTTAGTCTTACTTCGGTGGTTGGTAAGATAATGGAAAAGGTCCTGAGGGATAGGATTTATGACCATTTGGAAAGGGGCAACTTAATCAGGGATAGTCAACACGGATTCGTGAAGGGTAAGTCTTGCCTAACAAATTTGATTGAATTCTTTGAGGAGGTAACTAAGTGTGTAGATGAAGGTAGAGCAGTTGATGTCGTATACATGGATTTTAATAAGGCGTTTGATAAGGTTCCCCATGGTCGGCTCATGAAGAAAGTAAGGAGTTGTGGGATACAGGGACATTTGGCCGATTGGATAAGTAACTGGCTATCTCATAGAAAATTGAGAGGTCGCACAACACCAGGTTATAGTCCAACAGTTTTATTTGAAATCACAAGCTTTCGGAGCTATCGCTCCTTCCTCAGGTGAAGTAAATTGGATACAGAATCGCCAGAGCATATATAGATGGAAAAAAAAGCATGTGTACTTTACAATTGCAGACCAATATCTCATATCTCATAGAAGGCAGAGGGTGGTGGTGGATGGAACATTTTCGGACTGGAGACCAGTTACCAGCGGTGTGCCACAGGGGTCGGTGCTGGGTCCTCTGCTGTTTGTGATTTTTATCAATGACTTGGAGGAGGGGACTGAAGGGTGGATCAGTAAATTTGCTGATGACACCAAGATTGGTGGAGCAGTGCATGAGGTGGAGGGCTGTTGTAGGCTGCAAAGAGACATTGATAGGATGCAGAGCTGGGCCGAAAAATGGCAGATGGAATTTAACCCTGATAAGTGCGAGGTGATTCATTTTGGTAGGGCAAATTTGAATAAGGATTACAGGGTCAACGGCAGGGTTCTGAGGAACGTGGAGGAGCAGAGGGATCTGGGGGTTCATATCCACAGATCTCTGAAGGTTGCCACTCAAGTGGATAGAGCAGTAAAGAAGGCCTATGGTGTGTTGGCGTTTATTAACAGAGGGTTTGAGTTTAAGAACCGTGAGGTTATGCTGCAACTGTACAGGACCTTGGTGAGACCACATTTGGAATATTGTGTGCAGTTCTGGTCACCTCACTATAGGAAGGACGTGGAAGCATTGGAAAGAGTGCAAAGGAGATTTACCAGGATGCTGCCTGGTTTGGGGGGGAGGTCTTATGAGGAAAGATTGAGGGAGTTGGGGCTTTTCTCTTTAGAGCGGAGGAGGATGAGAGGCGACTTAATAGAGGTTTATAAGATGATGAGGGGGATAGATAGAGTGGATGTTCAGAGACTATTTCCTCGGGTAGAGGCAGCTGCTACAAGGGGGCATAACTATAAGGTGCATGGGGGGAGATATAGAAGGGATGTCCGAGGTAGATTCTTTACTCAGAGAGTGGTTGGGGTGTGGAATGGACTGCCTGCTGTGATAGTGGAGTCGGACACTTTAGGAACTTTCAAGCGGTTATTGGATAAGCACATGGAGCACACCAGAGTGATAGGGAGTGTGATAGCTTGATCTTGGTCTCGGACAATGCTCGGCACAACATCGAGGGCCGAAGGGCATGTACTGTGCTGTACTGTTCTATGTTCTATGTTCTATGTTCTATATCAAGAAATGGCTGAGCGCACTGGATACAGCAAAGGCTATGGGCCCCGACATCATCCCTGCTATTGCGCTGAAGACTTGCGCTCCAGAACTAGCCGCGTCTCTAGCCAAGCTGTTCAAGTACAGCTACAACACTGGCATCTATCCGACAATGTGGAAAACTGCCGAGGTATGTCCTGTCCACATAAAGCAGAACAAATCCAACCCGGCCAATTTCCGCCCCATCAGTCTACTCTCAATCTTCAGCAAAGTGATGGAAGGTGTCATCAACAATGCTATCATGTGGCAATAACTCACCAAAAACCTGCTCACTGATGCCCAGTTTGGGTTCCGCCAAGACCACTTGGCTCCCGACCTCATTACAGCTTTGGTCCAAACATGGACAAAGGAGCTGAATTCCAGAGGTGAGGTGAGAGTGACTGCCCTTGACATCAAGGCAGCATTTGACTGAGTGTGGCATCAAGGAGCCCGAGTAAAACTGAAGTCAATGGTAATCAGGGGGAAAACGCTCCACTGGCTGGAGTCATATCTAGCACAAAGGAAGATGGTTGTGGTGGTTGAAGGTCAATCATCACAGCCCCAGGACATCGCTGCAGGAGTTCCTCAGAGCAGTGTCCTAGGCCCAACCATCTTCAGCTGCTTCATCAATGACCTTCCCTCCAACATAAGGTCAGAAATGGGGATGTTCGCTGATGACTGCACATTGTTCAGCACCATTCACAACTCCTCAGATAATGAAGCAGTCCATGCCCGCATGCAAAAAGACCGGGACGACGTTCAGGATTAGGCTGATAAGTGGCAGGTAACATTCACGCCACAGAAGTGCCAGGCAATGACTATCTCCAACAAGCGAGAGTCTAACCACCTTCCCTTGACATTCAATGGTATTACGATCGCTGAATACCCCACCATCAACATCCTGGGTGTCACAATTGACCAGAAACTTAACAGGACCAGCCACATAAATACTGTGGCAACAAGAGCTGTTCAGCGGCTAGGTATTCTGCGGAGCGTGTCTAACCTCCTGACTCCCCAAAGCCTTTCCAACACCTACAAGGCACAAGTCAGGAATGTGATGGAATACTCTCCACTTGCCTGGATGAGTGCAGCTCCAAAAACACTGAAGAAGCTCGACACCATCCAGGACATAGCAGCCCACATGATTGGCACCCAATCCACCACATTAAACATTCACTCCCTCCACCACTGGCGTACCATGACTGCAGTGTGTACCATCTACAAGATGCACTGCAGCAACTCGCCAAGGCTTCTTCGGCAGCACCTCCCAAACCTGCGACCTCTTCCAACGAGACGGACAAGGGCAGCAGGCGCATGGGAACACCACAACATCCAAGTTCCCCTCCAAGTCACACACCATCCTGACTTAGACGTATATCGCCGTTCCTTCATCGTCACTGGGTCAAAATCCTGGAACTCTCACCGTAACAGCACTGTGGGAGTAACTTCACCACACAGACTGCAGCGGTTCAAGAAGGTGGCTCACCACCACTTTCTCAAGAGCAATTAGGGATGGGCAATAAATGCTGGCCATGCCATTGATGCCCACATCCCAGGAATAAATTTAAAAACTCTACAATCTCCAGTATACAATCTACAATCTGCAGTATCTACAATCTCCAGCATCTACAATCTCCAGTATCTACAATCTCCAGCATCTACAATCTCCAATATCTACAATCTCCAGTATCTACAATCTCCAGTCTCTACAATCTCCAGTATCTACAATCTCCAGTATCTACAATCTCCAGTATCTACAATCTCCAGCATCTACAATCTCCAATATCTACAATCTCCAGTCTTTACAATCTCCAGTATCTTCAAACTCCAATATCTACAATCTCCAGTATATATAATCTCCAATATCTACAATCTTCAATATTAACAATCTCCAGTATCTTCAATCTCCAGTCTCTACAATCACCAGTATCTTCAATCTCCATTATCTTCAATCTCCAGTATCTGCAATCTCCAATACCTACAATGTCCAGTATCTACAATCTCCAGTATCAACCACCTCCAGTGTCTACAATCTCCAGTATCTACAATCTCCAATATCTACAATGACCAGTATCTACATTCTTCAATATCTACAATGTCTAGTATCTACAATCTCCATTATCTACAATCTCCGGAATCTACAATCTCCAATATCTACAATCTCCAGTATCTAACTTCTCCAGTATCTACAATCTCCAGTATCTATAATCTCCACTATCTACAATTGCCTTTATCTATAATATCTAGTATCTACAATCTCCAATGTCTTTAATCCCCATATTCTACAATGTCCCGTATCTACAGTCTCCAGTATCTACAATCTCCATTATCTGCAATCTCCATTTTCTACAATCTTCAGTATATACAATCTCCAATATCTCCAATCTACAATATCTACAATCTCCAGTATCTACAATCTCCAGCTCTACAATCTACGTTATCTACAATCTGCAGTATCTACAATCTCCAGTATCTACAGTCACTAGTTTTTACAAACATCCAGTATCTAAAATCTCCCATATCTACAATCTCCAGTATCTACAATCTCCCGTATTTACAACCTCCCGTATCTACAATCTCCAGTATCTACAATCTCCATGAACTACAATCTCCAGTATCTACAATCTCCAGTATATATAATCTCCGGTATCTACGATCTCCAGTATCTACATTCCCTGATATCTACAATCTACAATATCTACAATCTTCGATATCTACAATCTCCAGTATCTGCAATCTCAAATATCTACAATCTCCAGTATCTACAGTCTTCCAGTATCTACAATTTCCAGTATCTACATTCTCCGGTATCTACAATCTCCAATATCTACAACCTCCAATATCTACAACCTTCCATATCTTCAATCTCTAGTGTCAACATTCTCCAGCATCTACAATCTCCAGTATCTACAATCACCAATAACTTGAATCTCCAGTGTCAACAATCTCCAGTATCTAAAATCTCCAGTATCCACAATCTCCAGTATATGCAATCTCCAGTATCTACAATCTCCTATATCTACAATCTGCAGTATCTACAATCTCCAGTATCCACAATCTCCAGTATATGCAATCTCCAGTATCTACAATCTCCATTATCTACAATCTCCGGTACCTACAATCTCCAGTATCTACAATCTCCAGTATCTACAATCTCCAGTATCTACAATCTCCAGTTTTTACAAACATCCAGTATCTACAATCTCCCATATCTACAATCAGCAGTATCTACAATCTCCCGGATCTACAATCTCCAGTATCTACAATCTCCAGTTTCTGCAATCTCCCGTATCTACAATCTCCAGTATCTACATTCTCCTTTATCTGCAATCTCCAATATCTACAATCTCCGGTATCTACAATCTCCAGTGTCTACAATCTCCATTATCTAAAATCTCCGGTATCTACAATCTCCAATATCTACAATCTCCGGTATCTACAATCTCCAGTGTCTACAATCTCCCGCATATACAATCCCCATTATCTACAATCTCCAGTATCTACAATCTCCAGTTTTTACAAACAACCAGTATCTACAATCTCCCGTATCTACAAACTCAAGTTTCTACAATCTTCCATATCTTCAATCTCCAGTGTCAACAATCTCCAGTATCTACAATCTCCAATAACTTCAATCTCCAGTGTCAACAATCTCCAGTATCTACAATCTCCAATAACTTCAATCTCCAGTGTCAACAATCTCCAAAATCTACAATCTCCGGTATCTACAATCTCCAGTACCTTGAGTCTCCAGTATCTGCAATCTCCAGAATCTACAATCTCCAATATCTACAATGTCCAGTATTTACATTCTCCAATATCTACAATGTCCAGTATCTACAATCTCCAGTATCAACAATCTCCAGTATCTTCAATCTCCAGTATCTACAATCTCCAGAATTTACAATCTCCAATATCTACAATGTCCAGTATTTACAATCTCCAGTATCTACAATCTCCAATATCTACAAACGTCAGTATCTTCAATCTACAGTGTCAACAATTTCCACCATCTACAAGCTCCAGTATCTACAATCTCCAGAGTCAACAATCTCGAGTATTTACAATCTCCAGTATCTACAATCTCCAGTATCAACAATCTCCGGTATCTACAATCTCCAGTATCTACAATCTCCTGTATCTACAATCTCCAGTATCTACAATCTCCAGTTCTTTAAAAACATCCAGTATCTACAATTTCCTGTATCTACAATCACCAGTCTCTACAATCTGCCGGATCTACAATCTCCAGTATCTGCAATCTCCAGTTTTTTAAAAACATCCAGTATCTACAATTTCCTGTATCTACAATCACCAGTATCTACAATCTGCCGGATCTACAATCTCCAGTATCTACAATCTCCAGTATCTACAATCTCCAGTTTCTGCAATCTCCTGTATCTACAATCTCCAGTATATACAATCTCCGGTATCTACAATCTCCAGTATCTACATTCTCCTTTATCTGCATTCTCCAATATCTACAATCTCCGGTATCTACAATCTCCAGTATCTTCAATCTCCATTGTCCACAATCTCCGGTATCTACAATCTCCAATATCTACAATCTCCGGTATCTACAATCTCCAGTGTCTACAATCTCCCGTATATACAATCCCCGTTATCTACAAGCTGCAGTATCTACCATCTCCAGTATCTACAATCTTCGGTATCTACAATCTCCAGTATCTACATTCTCCAGTATCTACAATCTCCAATATCTACAACCTCCAATATCTACAATCTTCCATATCTTCAATCTCCAGTTTCAACAATCTCCAGTATCTACAATCTCCAATATCTACAATCTCCGGTATCTACAATCTCCAGTGTCTACAATCTCCTGTATATACAATCCCCGTTATCTACAAGCTGCAGTATCTACCATCTCCAGTATCTACAATCTTCGGTATCTACAATCTCCAGTATCTAACTTCTCCAGTATCTACAATCTCCAGTATCTATAATCTCCAGTTTTTACAAACATCCAGTATCTACAATCTCCCATATCTACAATCAGCAGTATCTACAATCTCCCGGATCTACAATCTCCAGTATCTACAATCTCCAGTTTCTGCAATCTCCCGTATCTACAATCTCCAGTATCTACATTCTCCTTTATCTGCAATCTCCAATATCTACAATCTCCGGTATCTACAATCTCCAGTGTCTACAATCTCCATTATCTAAAATCTCCGGTATCTACAATCTCCAATATCTACAATCTCCGGTATCTACAATCTCCAGTGTCTACAATCTCCTGCATATACAATCCCCATTATCTACAATCTCCAGTATCTACAATCTCCAGTTTTTACAAACAACCAGTATCTACAATCTCCCATATCTACAAACTCAAGTTTCTACAATCTTCCATATCTTCAATCTCCAGTGTCAACAATCTCCAGTATCTACAATCTCCAATAACTTCAATCTCCAGTGTCAACAATCTCCAGTATCTACAATCTCCAATAACTTCAATCTCCAGTGTCAACAATCTCCAAAATCTACAATCTCCGGTATCTACAATCTCCAGTACCTTGAGTCTCCAGTATCTGCAATCTCCAGAATCTACAATCTCCAATATCTACAATGTCCAGTATTTACATTCTCCAATATCTACAATGTCCAGTATCTACAATCTCCAGTATCAACAATCTCCAGTATCTTCAATCTCCAGTATCTACAATCTCCAGAATTTACAATCTCCAATATCTACAATGTCCAGTATTTACAATCTCCAGTATCTACAATCTCCAATATCTACAAACGTCAGTATCTTCAATCTACAGTGTCAACAATTTCCAGTATCTACAAGCTCCAGTATCTACAATCTCCAGAGTCAACAATCTCCAGTATCCACAATCTCCAGTATATGCAATCTCCAGTATCTACAATCTCCAGTATCCACAATCTCCAGTATATGCAATCTCCAGTATCTACAATCTCCATTATCTACAATCTCCGGTACCTACAATCTCCAGTATCTACAATCTCCAGTATCTACAATCTCCAGTATCTACAATCTCCAGTTTTTACAAACATCCAGTATCTACAATCTCCCATATCTACAATCAGCAGTATCTACAATCTCCCGGATCTACAATCTCCAGTATCTACAATCTCCAGTTTCTGCAATCTCCCGTATCTACAATCTCCAGTATCTACATTCTCCTTTATCTGCAATCTCCAATATCTACAATCTCCGGTATCTACAATCTCCAGTGTCTACAATCTCCATTATCTAAAATCTCTGGTATCTACAATCTCCAATATCTACAATCTCCGGTATCTACAATCTCCAGTGTCTACAATCTCCCGCATATACAATCCCCATTATCTACAATCTCCAGTATCTACAATCTCCAGTTTTTACAAACAACCAGTATCTACAATCTCCCGTATCTACAAACTCAAGTTTCTACAATCTTCCATATCTTCAATCTCCAGTGTCAACAATCTCCAGTATCTACAATCTCCACTAACTTCAATCTCCAGTGTCAACAATCTCCAGTATCTACAATCTCCAATAACTTCAATCTCCAGTGTCAACAATCTCCAGAATCTACAATCTCCAATATCTACAATGTCCAGTATTTACATTCTCCAATATCTACAATGTCCAGTATCTACAATCTCCAGTATCAACAATCTCCAGTATCTTCAATCTCCAGTATCTACAATCTCCAGAATTTACAATCTCCAATATCCACAATGTCCAGTATTTACAATCTCCAGTATCTACAATCTCCAATATCTACAAACTTCAGTATCTTCAATCTACAGTGTCAACAATTTCCACCATCTACAAGCTCCAGTATCTACAATCTCCAGAGTCAACAATCTCCAGTATTTACAATCTCCAGTATCTACAATCTCCTGTATCTACAATCTCCAGTATCTACAATCTCCAGTTTTTTAAAAACATCCAGTATCTACAATTTCCTGTATCTACAATCACCAGTATCTACAATCTGCCGGATCTACAATCTCCAGTATCTACAATCTCCAGTTTCTGCAATCTCCTGTATCTAAAATCTCCAGTATATACAATCTCCGGTATCTACAATCTCCAGTATCTACATTCTCCTTTATCTGCATTCTCCAATATCTACAATCTCCGGTATCTACAATCTCCAGTATCTTCAATCTCCATTGTCTACAATCTCCGGTATCTACAATCTCCAATATCTACAATCTCCGGTATCTACAATCTCCGTTATCTACAAGCTGCAGTATCTACCATCTCCAGTATCTACAATCTTCGGTATCTACAATCTCCAGTATCTACATTCTCCAGTATCTACAATCTCCAATATCTACAACCTCCAATATCTACAATCTTCCATATCTTCAATCTCCAGTTTCAACAATCTCCAGTATCTACAATCTCCAATAACTTCAATATCCAGTTTCAATAATCTCCAGTATCTACAATCTCCAGTATCTACAATCTCCAGTATCTTCCATCTGCAGTGTCAACAATCTCCAATATCTACAATCTCCAATATCTACAATGTCCGGTATCTACAATCTCCAGAATCTATAATCTACAATATCTACAATGTCCAGTATCTACATTATCCAATATCTGCAAGTTCCAGTATCTACAATCTCCAGTATTTACAATCTCCAGTATCGACAATCTCCAATATCTACAAACTTCAGTATCTTCAATCTTCAGTGTCAAAAATCTGCAGTATCTACAATCTCCAGTATCTACAATCTCCAGTGTCAACAATCTCCATTATTTACAATCTCCAGTATCTACAATCTCCCGTATATACAATCCCCGTTATCCACAAGCTGCAGTATCTACCATCACCAGTATCTACAATCTTCGGTATCTACAATCTCCAGTATCTACAATCTCCAGTATCTACAATCTCCAGTCTCTACAATCTCCAGTATCTACAATCTCCAGTATCTACAATCTCCAGTATCTACAATCTCCAGTATCATCAATCTCCCGTGTCAACAATCTCCAGTATCTACAATCTCCAGTATCTACAATCACCCATGTCAACAATCTCCAATATCTAAATTCTCCAGTATCTACAATCTCCAGTATCTACAATCTCCCGTGTACACAATCTACCTTATCTACAAGCTGCAGTATCTACCATCTACAGTATCTACAATCTCAAGTATCTACAATCTCAAATATCTACAATCTCCAGTATCTACAATCTCCAGTATCATCAATCTCCCGTGTCAACAATCTCCAGTATCTACAATCTCCAGTATCTACAATCACCCACGTCAACAATCTCCAATATCTAAATTCTCCAGTATCTACAATCTCCAGTATCTACAATCTCCCGTGTACACAATCTACCTTATCTACAAGCTGCAGTATCTACCATCTACGGTATCTACAATGTCCAGCATATACAATCTACAATAAGTACATTCTCTGGTACCTACAATCTCCAGAATCTACAATCTCCAGTATCTGCAATCTCCAGTATATACAAACATACAGTATCTACAATCTCCCGTATCTACAATCACCAGTATCTACAATATCCCGGATCTACAATCTCCAGTATCTACAATCTCCAGTATCTACAATCTCCAGTATCTACAATCTCCAGTTTTTACAAACATCCAGTATCTACAATCTCCACAATCTACAATCTCCAGTATCTACAGTCTCCAGTTTCTGCAATCTAATTTATCTACAATCTCCAGTATCTACAATCACCAATGTCTACAATCTCCGGTATCTACATTCTACAATATCTGAAATGTCCAGTATCTACAATCTCCAGTATCAACAATCTCCAGTATCTTCAATCTCCAGTATTTACAATCTCCAGTTTCTACAATCTCCAATATCTACAAACTTCAGTATCTTCAATCTCCAGTGTCAACAATCTCCAGTATCTATAATCTCCAATATCTATAATCTCCAATATCTACAATCTCCAATATCAACAATCTCCAGCAACTACAATCTCCAGTTTCGACAATCTCCAGTATCTGCAATCTCCAATATCTACAATCTCCAGTATCTTCAATCTCCAGTATCTGCAATCTCCAGTAACTACAATCTCCAGTATCTACAATCTCCAGTATCTACAATCTCCAGTATCTTCAATCTCCAGTATCTACAATTTCCAATATCTACAATCTCCGATATCTACAATCTCCAGTATCTTCAATCTCCAGTATCTACAATCTGCAGTAACTACAATCTCCAGTATCTACAATCTCCAGTATCTACAATCTCCAGTTTTTACAAACATCCAGTTTCAACAATCTCCCGGATCTACAATCTCCACATTCTACAATCTCCAGTATCTACAATCTCCAGTTTCTGCAATCTACCGTATCTACAATCTCCAGTATCTACAATCTTCAATATCTACAATCTCCGTTATCTAAAATCTCCAGTATCTTCAATCTTCAATCTCCAGTATTTACAATCTCTAGTATCTACAATCTCCAATATCTACAATGTCCAGTATCTACATTCTACAATATCTGAAATGTCCAGTATCTACAATCTCCAGTATCTATAATCTCCAATATCTATAATCTCCAATATCTATAATCTCCAATATCTGCAATCTCCGGTACCTACAATCTCCAGTATCTACAATCTCCAATAGCTACAATCTCTGGTACCTACAATCTTCAGTATCTACAATCTCCAGTATCTACAATCTCCCGGATTTACAATCTCCAGAATCTACAATCTTCAGTATCTACAATCTCCAGTATCTACAATCTCCCGGATTTACAATCTCCAGTATCTACAATCTCCAGTATCTATAATCTCCAATATCTATAATCTCCAATATCTATAATCTCCAATATCTGCAATCTCCGGTACCTACAATCTCCAGTATCTACAATCTCCAATATCTACAATCTCCGATATCTACAATCTCCAGTATCTTCAATCTCCAGTATCTACAATCTCTATTATCTACAATCTCCAATATCTACAATGTCCAGTATCTACATTCTCCAATATTTGCAATCTCCAATATCTACAATCCCCAGTATCTTCAATCTCCAATATCTACAATCTCCAGTAACTACAATCTCCAGTATCTACAATATCCAGTATCTACAATCTCCAGTTTTTACAAACTTCCAGTATCTACAATCTCCCGTATCTACAATCTCCAGTATCTACAGTCTCCCGGATCTACAATCTCCACAATCTACAATCTCCAGTATCTACAATCTCCAGTTTGTGCAATTTACCGTATCTACAATCTCCAGTATCTACAATCTTAAATATCTACAATCTCCAATATCTACAATCTCCAGTATATACATTCTACAATATCTAAAATGTCCAGTATCTACAATCTCCAGTATCAACAATCTCCAGTATCTTCAATCTCCAGTATTTACAATCTCTATTATCTACAATCTCCAATATCTACAATCTCCGATATCTACAATCTCCAGTATCTTCAATCTCCAGTATCTACAATCTCTATTATCTACAATCTCCAATATCTACAATCTCCAATATCTACAATGTCCAGTATCTACATTCTACAATATCTGAAATGTCCAGTATCTACAATCTCCAATATCTATAATCTCCAATATCTATAATCTCCAATATCTGCAATCTCCGGTACCTACAATCTCCAGTATCTATAATCTCCAGTATCCACAATCTCCAGTATCTACAATCTCCAATAGCTACAATCTCTGGTACCTACAATCTCCAGTATCTACAATCTCCAGTATCTACAATCTCCCGCATCTACAATCTCCAGAATCTACAATCTCCAGTATCTACAATCTTCAGTTTCTGCAATCTACCGTATCTACAATCTCCAGTATCTACAATCTCCAATATCTACAATCTCTGATATCTACAATCTCCAGTATCTTCAATCTCCAGTATCTACAATCTCTATTATCTACAATCTCCAATATCTACAATGTCCAGTATCTACATTCTCCAATATTTGCAATCTCCAATATCTACAATCTCCAGTATCTTCAATCTCCAGTATCTACAATCTTTATTATCTACAATCTCCAATATCTACAATGTCCAGTATCTACATTCTCCAATATCTGCAATCTCCAATATCTACAATCTCCAGTAACTACAATCTCCAGTATCTACAATCTCCAGTATCTACAATCTCCAGTTTTTACAAACTTCCAGTATCTACAATCTCCAATATCTACAATCTCCAATATCTACAATCTCCAGTATATACATTCTACAATATCTAAAATGTCCAGTATCTACAATCTCCAGTATCAACAATCTCCAGTATCTTCAATCTCCAGTATTTACAATCTCCATTATCTACAATCTCCAATATCTACAATGTCCAGTATCTACAATCTCCAGTATCTACAATCTCCCGGATCTACAATCTCCACAATCTACAATCTCCAGTATCTACAATCTCCAGTTTGTGCAATCTACCGTATCTACAATCTCCAGTATCTACAATCTCCAATATCTACAATCTTCAATATCGACAATCTCCAGTATATACATTCTACAATATCTAAAATGTCCAGTATCTACAATCTCCAGTATCAACAATCTCCAGTATCTTCAATCTCCAGTATTTACAATCTCCATTATCTACAATCTCCAATATCTACAAAACATCAGTATCTTCAATCTCCAGTGTCAACAATCTCCAGTATCTATAATCTCCAATATCTATAATCTCCAATATCTACAATCTCCAATATCTACAATCTCCAGTATCTTCAATCTCCAGTATCTACAATCTCTATTATCTACAATCTCCAATATCTACAATCTCCAGTATCTTCATTCCCCAGTATCTACAATCTCTATTATCTACAATCTCCAATATCTACAATCTCCAATATCTACAATCTCCAGTATCTTCAATCTCCAGTATCTACAATCTCTATTATCTACAATCTCCAATATCTACAATCTCCGATATCTACAATCTCCAGTATCTTCAATCTCCAGTATCTACAATCTCTATTATCTACAATCACCAATATCTACAATCTCTGATATCTACAATCTCCAGTATCTTCAATCTCCAGTATCTACAATCTCTATTATCTACAATCTCCAATATCTACAACCTCTGATATCTACAATCTCCAGTATCTTCAATCTCCAGTATCTACAGTCTCTATTATCTACAATCTCCAATATCTACAATCTCCAGTATCTACAATCTCCAGTATCTTCAATCTCCTGTATCTACAGTCTCCAGTATCTATAATCTCCAATATCTATAATCTCCAATATCTGCAATCTCCAATATCTACAATCTCCAGTATATGCAATCTCCAATATCTATAATCTCCAATATCTATAATCTCCAATATCTACAATCTCCAATATCTTCAATCTCCAGTAACTACAATCTCCAATATCTACAATCTCCTGTATCTACAGTCTCCAGTATCTATAATCTCCAGTATCTATAATCTCCAATATCTATAATCTCCAATATCTACAATCTCCAGTATCTACAATCTCCAGTATCGACAATCTCCAGTAACTACAATCTCCAGTATCTACAATCTCCAGTATCTACAATCTACCGTATCTACAATCTCCAGTATCTACAATCACCAATATCTGAAATGTCCAGTATCTACAATCTCCAGTATCAACAATCTCCAGTATCTTCAATCTCCAGTATTTACAATCTGCAGTATCTACAATCTCCAATATCCATAAACTTCAGTATCTTCCATCTCCAGTTTCAACAATCTCCAGTATCTACAATCTCCAGTATCTACAATCACCAATATCTACAATCTCCAATATCCTATCTACAATTTCCAATATCTACAATCTTCTGTATCTGCAATCTCCAGTATCTAATATCCCCAGTATTTTCAATCTCCAGTATCTACATTCTCAATTATCTACAATCTCCAATATCTTCAATCTCCAGTATCTACATTCTCCAGTATCTTCAATCTCCTGTATCTACAATCTCCAGTATCTGCAATCTCCAATATCTACAATCTCCATTACCTATAATCTATAATATCTACAAACTCCAGTTTTTACAAACATCCAGTATCTACAATCTCCATTATATACAATCTCCATTATCTACAATCTCCATTATCTACAATCTCCAATATCTTCAATCTCCAGTATCTACAATCTCCAGTCTCTACAATCTCCAATATCTTAATCTCCAGTATGTACAATCTCCAATATCTTCAATCTCCTGTATCTACAGTCTCCAGTATCTATAATCTCCAATATATGCAATCTCCAATATCTATAATCTCCAATATCTACAATCTCCAAAATCTTCAATCTCCAGTATCTGCCATCTCCAATAACTATTATCTCCAGTATCTACAATCTCCAGTATCTTCAATCTCCTGTATCTACAGTCTCCAGTATCTATAATCTCCAATATCTATAATCTCCAATATCTACAATCTCCAATATCTACAATCTCCAGTATATGCAATCTCCAATATCTATAATCTCCAATATCTATAATCTCCAATATCTATAATCTCCAATATCTACAATCTCCACTATCTTCAATCTCCAGTAACTACAATCTCCAATATCTACAATCTCCTGTATCTACAGTCTCCAGTATCTAAAATCTCCAGTATCTATAATCTCCAATATCTATAATCTCCAATATCTACAGTCTCCAGTATCTACAATCTCCAGTATCTACAATCTCCAGTAACTACAATCTCCAGTATCTACAATCTCCAGTATCTACAATCTCCAGTATCTACAATCTCCAGTAACTACAATCTCCAGTATCTACAATCTCCAGTTTTTACAAACATCCAGTACCTACAATGTCCATTATCTACAATGTCCATTATCTACAATATCCAATATCTTCAATCACCGGTATCTACAATCTCCAATATCTACAATCTTCAATATCTACAATCTCCAGTATCTACAATCTCCAATATCTACAATCTCCAGTATTTTCAATCTCCACAATCTACAATCTCCAGTATCTACAATCTCCAGTGTCTACAATCTCCAGTATCTACAATCAACAATATCTACAATCTCCAGTATCCTATCTACAATTTCCAATATCTACAATCTTCTGTATCTGCAATCTCCAGTATCTAATATCACCAGTATTTTCAATCTCCAGTATCTACATTCTCAAGTATCTACAATCTCCATAATCTACAATCACCAGTATCTTCAATCTCCTGTATCGACAATCTCAAGTATCTACAATCACCATTAAATACAGTCTCCAATATCTACAATCTCCAGTATCTACATTCTCCAGTATCTTCAATCTCCTGTATCTACAATCTCCAGTATCTGCAATCTCCAATGTCTGCAATCTCCAGTATCTACAATCTCCAGTATCTACATTCTCCAGTATCTTCAATCTCATGTATCTACAATCTCCAGTATCTACAATCTCCAGTATCTACATTCTCCAGTATATTCAATCTCCTGTATCTACAATCTCCATTATCTTCCATATCCTGTATCTACAATCTCCAGTATCTACAATCTCCAGAATCTACATTCTCCAGTATCTTCAATCTCCTGTATCTACAATCTCCAGTATCTGCAATCTCCCGTATCTACAATCTCCAGTATCTGCAATCTCCAGTATGTTCAATCTCCAGTATCTACAATCTCCAGTATCTATAATCTAAAATATATACAATCCCCATATTCTACAATCTCCAGTATCTTCAATCTCCAGCATCTACAATCTCCAGTATCTACAATCTGCATTGTCTTCAATATCCAGAATCTACAATCGGCAGTATGTACAATCTCCCATATCTACAGTCTCCAGTATCTACAATCTCTATTATCTGCAATCTCCAGTATCTACAATCTCCAGTATCCACGATCTCCAGTATCTACAATCTCCATTATCTACAATCTCCAATATCTACAATCTCCAGTATCTTCAATCTCCAGCGTCAACAATCTCAAGTATCTACAATCTCCAGTATCTACAATCTCCGTTTTCTACAATCTCCAGTATATACAATCTCCAGTATCTTCAATCTCCAGTGTCAACAATCTCCAGTTTTTACAATCTACAGAATCTACAATCTCCACTATCTACAATCGGCATTGTCTTCAATATCCAGTATCTACAATCTGCAGTATGTACAATCTCCCGTATCTACAGTCTCCATTATCTACAATCTCCAGTATCTACAATCTCCAGTATCCACAATCTCCAGTATCTACAATCTCCAGTATCTACAATCTCCATTTTCTACAATCTACAGTATATACAATCTCCAGTATCTTCAATCTCCAGTGTCAACAATCTCCAGTTTTTACAATCTACAGAATCTACAATCTCCACTATCTACAATCGGCATTGTCTTCAATATCCAATATCTACAATCTGCAGTATGTACAATCTCCCGTATCTACAGTCTCCATTATCTACAATCTCCAGTATCTACAATCTCCAGTATCCACAATCTCCAGTATCTACAATCTCCAGTATCTTCAATCTCCAGTATCTACAATCTGCATTGTCTTCAATATCCAGTATCTACAATCTGCAGTATGTACAATCTCCCGTATCTACAGTCTCCAGTATCTACAATCTCGATTATCTGCAATCTCCAGTATCTACAATCTCCAGTATCCACAATCTCCAGTATCTACAATCTGCAATATCTACAATCTCCAATATCCTATCTACAATTTCCAATATCTTCAATCTTCAGTATCTACAATCTCCAGTATCTACAATCTCAAGTATCTACAGTCTCCATAATCAACTATCACCTGTATCATCAATCTCCAGTATCTACAATCTCAAGTATCTACAATCTCCATTATCTACAATGTCGAATATCTACAATCTCCAGTATCTACAATCTCCATTATCTACAATCTCCAATATCTAAAATCTCCAATATCTACAATCACCAGCATCTACAATCTCCAGTCTCTACAATCTCCAATATCTGCAATCTCCAGTATCTACAATCTCCATACTCTACAATCTCCAATATCTACAAGCTCCAGTATTTACAATCTCCACAATCTACAATCTCCAGTATCTACAATCTCCAGTTTCTGCAATCTCCAATATCTACAATCTCCGGTATCTACAATCTCCAGTGTCTTCAATCTCCAGTATCTACAATCTCTAGTATCTACAATCTCCAATATCTACAATGTTCAGTATCTACATTCTACAATATCTGAAATGTCCAGTATCTACAATCTCCAGTATTAACAATCTCCAATATCTTCAATCTCCAGTATTTACAATCTGCAGTATCTACAATCTCCAATATCTACAAACTTCAGTATCTTCAATCTCCAGTTTCAACAATCTCCAGTATCTACAATCTCCAGTATCTACAGTCTTCAGTGTCAACAATCTCCAGTATTTACAATCTCCAGTTTCTACAATCTCCAATATCAACAATCTCCAATATCTACATTCTCCAATATCTACAATCTCCAGTGTCTACAATCTCCAGTATCTACAATCACCAATATCTACAATCTCCAATATCCTATCTACAATTTCCAATATCTACAATCTTCTATATCTGCAATCTCCAGTATCTAATATCCCCAGTATTTTCAATCTCCAGTATCTACATTCTCAAGTATCTACAATCTCCATAATCTACAATCACCAGTATCTTCAATCTCCAGTATCGACAATCTCAAGTATCTACAATCTCCATTATCTACAATCTCCATTATCTACAATCTCCAATATCTACAATCTCCAGTATCTACATTCTCCAGTATCTTCAATCTCCTGTATCTACAATCTCCAGTATCTGCAATCTCCAATATCTACAATCTCCGTTACCTACAATCTATAATATCTACAATCTCCAGTTTATACAAACATCCAGTATCTACAATCTCCATTATCTACAATCTCCATTATCTACAATCTCCAATATCTTCAATCTCCAGTATCTACAATCTCCAGTCTCTACAATCTCCAATATCTACAATCTCCAGTATCTACAATCTCCAGTATCTTCAATCTCCTGTATCTACAGTCACCAGTATCTATAATCTCCAATATCTATAATCTACAATATCTACAATCTCCAATATCTACAATCTCCAGTATATGCAATCTCGAATATCTATAATCTCCAATATCTACAATCTCCAATATCATCAATCTCCAGTATCTACAATCTCCAATATCTATTATCTCCAGTATCTACAATCTCCAGTATCTTCAATCTCCTGTATCTACAGTCTCCAGTATCTATAATCTCCAATATCTATAATCTCCAATATCTACAATCTCCAATATCTACAATCTCCAGTATATGCAATCTCCAATATCTATAATCTCCAATATCTATAATCTCCAATATCTATAATCTCCAATATCTACAATCTCCAATATCTTCAATCTCCAGTAACTACAATCTCCAATATCTACAATCTCCTGTATCTACAGTCTCCAGTATCTATAATCTCCAGTATCTATAATCTCCAATATCTATAATCTCCAATATCTACAATCTCCAGTATCTACAATCTCCAGTATCTAAAATGTCCAGTAACTACAATCTCCAGTATCTACAATCTCCAGTATCTACAATCTCCGGTATCTACAATCTCCAGTAACTACAATCTCCAGTATCTACAATCTCCAGTATCTACAATCTCCAGTATCTACAATCTCCAGTTTTCACAAACATCCAGTATCTACAATCTCCACAATCTACAATCTCCAGTATCTACAGTCTCCAGTTTCTGCAATCTAATTTATCTACAATCTCCAGTATCTACAATCACCAATGTCTACAATCTCCGGTATCTACATTCTACAATATCTGAAATGTCCAGTATCTACAATCTCCAGTATCAACAATCTCCAGTATCTTCAATCTCCAGTATTTACAATCTCCAGTTTCTACAATCTCCAGTATCTATAATCTCCAATATCTATAATCTCCAATATCGACAATCTCCAATATCTACAATCTCCAGCAACTACAATCTCCAGTATCAACAATCTCCAGTATCTACAATCTCCAATAACTACAATCTCCAGTATCTTCAATCTCCAATATCTACAATCTCCAATACCTACAATCTCCAGTATCTTCAATCTCCAGTATCTGCAATCTCCAGTAACTACAATCTCCAGTATCTACAATCTCCAGTATCTACAATCTCCAGTTTTTACAAACATCCAGTATCGACAATCTCCCGTATCTACAATCTCCAGTATCTACAATCTCCAGTATCTTCAATCTCCTGTATCTACAGTCTCCAGTATCTATAATCTCCAATATCTATAATCTCCAATATCTACAATCTCCAATATCTACAATCTCCAGCAACTACAATCTCCAGTATCAACAATCTCCAGTATCTACAATCTCCAATAACTACAATCTCCAGTATCTTCAATCTCCAGTATCTACAATCTCCAGTATCTTCAATCTCCAGTATCTACAATCTCCAATATCTACAATCTCCAATACCTACAATCTCCAGTATCTTCAATCTCCAGTATCTGCAATCTCCAGTAACTACAATCTCCAGTATCTACAATCTCCAGTATCTACAATCTCCAGTTTTTACAAACATCCAGTATCGACAATCTCCCGTATCTACAATCTCCAGTATCTACAATCTCCAGTATCTTCAATCTCCTGTATCTACAGTCTCCAGTATCTATAATCTCCAATATCTATAATCTCCAATATCTACAATCTCCAGTATCTACAATCTCCAGAATCTACATTCTCCAGTATCTTCAATCTCCTGTATCTACAATCTCCAGTATCTGCAATCTCCCGTATCTACAATCTCCAGTATCTGCAATCTCCAGTATGTTCAATCTCCAGTATCTACAATCTCCAGTATCTATAATCTAAAATATATACAATCCCCATATTCTACAATCTCCAGTATCTTCAATCTCCAGCATCTACAATCTCCAGTATCTACAATCTGCATTGTCTTCAATATCCAGAATCTACAATCGGCAGTATGTACAATCTCCCATATCTACAGTCTCCAGTATCTACAATCTCTATTATCTGCAATCTCCAGTATCTACAATCTCCAGTATCCACGATCTCCAGTATCTACAATCTCCATTATCTACAATCTCCAATATCTACAATCTCCAGTATCTTCAATCTCCAGCGTCAACAATCTCAAGTATCTACAATCTCCAGTATCTACAATCTCCGTTTTCTACAATCTCCAGTATATACAATCTCCAGTATCTTCAATCTCCAGTGTCAACAATCTCCAGTTTTTACAATCTACAGAATCTACAATCTCCACTATCTACAATCGGCATTGTCTTCAATATCCAGTATCTACAATCTGCAGTATGTACAATCTCCCGTATCTACAGTCTCCATTATCTACAATCTCCAGTATCTACAATCTCCAGTATCCACAATCTCCAGTATCTACAATCTCCAGTATCTACAATCTCCATTTTCTACAATCTACAGTATATACAATCTCCAGTATCTTCAATCTCCAGTGTCAACAATCTCCAGTTTTTACAATCTACAGAATCTACAATCTCCACTATCTACAATCGGCATTGTCTTCAATATCCAATATCTACAATCTGCAGTATGTACAATCTCCCGTATCTACAGTCTCCATTATCTACAATCTCCAGTATCTACAATCTCCAGTATCCACAATCTCCAGTATCTACAATCTCCAGTATCTTCAATCTCCAGTATCTACAATCTGCATTGTCTTCAATATCCAGTATCTACAATCTGCAGTATGTACAATCTCCCGTATCTACAGTCTCCAGTATCTACAATCTCCATTATCTGCAATCTCCAGTATCTACAATCTCCAGTATCCACAATCTCCAGTATCTACAATCTGCAATATCTACAATCTCCAATATCCTATCTACAATTTCCAATATCTTCAATCTTCAGTATCTACAATCTCCAGTATCTACAATCTCAAGTATCTACAATCTCCATAATCTACTATCACCAGTATCATCAATCTCCAGTATCTACAATCTCAAGTATCTACAATCTCCATTATCTACAATGTCCAATATCTACAATCTCCAGTATCTACAATCTCCATTATCTACAATCTCCAATATCTACAATCTCCAATATCTACAATCACCAGCATCTACAATCTCCAGTCTCTACAATCTCCAATATCTGCAATCTCCAGTATCTACAATCTCCATACTCTACAATCTCCAATATCTACAAGCTCCAGTATTTACAATCTCCACAATCTACAATCTCCAGTATCTACAATCTCCAGTTTCTGCAATCTCCAATATCTACAATCTCCGGTATCTACAATCTCCAGTATCTTCAATCTCCAGTATCTACAATCTCTAGTATCTACAATCTCCAATATCTACAATGTTCAGTATCTACATTCTACAATATCTGAAATGTCCAGTATCTACAATCTCCAGTATTAACAATCTCCAATATCTTCAATCTCCAGTATTTACAATCTGCAGTATCTACAATCTCCAATATCTACAAACTTCAGTATCTTCAATCTCCAGTTTCAACAATCTCCAGTACCTACAATCTCCAGTATCTACAGTCTTCAGTGTCAACAGTCTCCAGTATTTACAATCTCCAGTTTCTACAATCTCCAATATCAACAATCTCCAATATCTACATTCTCCAATATCTACAATCTCCAGTGTCTACAATCTCCAGTATCTACAATCACCAATATCTACAATCTCCAATATCCTATCTACAATTTACAATATCTACAATCTTCTATATCTGCATTCTCCAGTATCTAATATCCCCAGTATTTTCAATCTCCAGTATCTACACTCTCAAGTATCTACAATCTCCATAATCTACAATCACCAGTATCTTCAATCTCCAGTATCGACAATCTCAAGTATCTACAATCTCCATTATCTACAATCTCCATTATCTACAATCTCCAATATCTACAATCTCCAGTATCTAAATTCTCCAGTATCTTCAATCTCCTGTATCTACAATCTCCAGTATCTGCAATCTCCAATATCTACAATCTCCGTTACCTACAATCTATAATATCTACAATCTCCAGTTTATACAAACATCCAGTATCTACAATCTCCATTATCTACAATCTCCATTATCTACAATCTCCAATATCTTCAATCTCCAGTATCTACAATCTCCAGTCTCTACAATCTCCAATATCTACAATCTCCAGTATCTACAATCTCCAGTATCTTCAATCTCCTGTATCTACAGTCACCAGTATCTATAATCTCCAATATCTATAATCTACAATATCTACAATCTCCAATATCTACAATCTCCAGTATATGCAATCTCGAATATCTATAATCTCCAATATCTACAATCTCCAATATCATCAATCTCCAGTATCTACAATCTCCAATATCTATTATCTCCAGTATCTACAATCTCCAGTATCTTCAATCTCCTGTATCTACAGTCTCCAGTATCTATAATCTCCAATATCTATAATCTCCAATATCTACAATCTCCAATATCTACAATCTCCAGTATATGCAATCTCCAATATCTATAATCTCCAATATCTATAATCTCCAATATCTATAATCTCCAATATCTACAATCTCCAATATCTTCAATCTCCAGTAACTACAATCTCCAATATCTACAATCTCCTGTATCTGCAGTCTCCAGTATCTATAATCTCCAGTATCTATAATCTCCAATATCTATAATCTCCAATATCTACAATCTCCAGTATCTACAATCTCCAGTATCTAAAATGTCCAGTAACTACAATCTCCAGTATCTACAATCTCCAGTATCTACAATCTCCGGTATCTACAATCTCCAGTAACTACAATCTCCAGTATCTACAATCTCCAGTATCTACAATCTCCAGTATCTACAATCTCCAGTTTTCACAAACATCCAGTATCTACAATCTCCACAATCTACAATCTCCAGTATCTACAGTCTCCAGTTTCTGCAATCTAATTTATCTACAATCTCCAGTATCTACAATCACCAATGTCTACAATCTCCGGTATCTACATCCTACAATATCTGAAATGTCCAGTATCTACAATCTCCAGTATCAACAATCTCCAGTATCTTCAATCTCCAGTATTTACAATCTCCAGTTTCTACAATCTCCAGTATCTATAATCTCCAATATCTATAATCTCCAATATCGACAATCTCCAATATCTACAATCTCCAGCAACTACAATCTCCAGTATCAACAATCTCCAGTATCTACAATCTCCAATAACTACAATCTCCAGTATCTTCAATCTCCAATATCTACAATCTCCAATACCTACAATCTCCAGTATCTTCAATCTCCAGTATCTGCAATCTCCAGTAACTACAATCTCCAGTATCTACAATCTCCAGTATCTACAATCTCCAGTTTTTACAAACATCCAGTATCGACAATCTCCCGTATCTACAATCTCCAGTATCTACAATCTCCAGTATCTTCAATCTCCTGTATCTACAGTCTCCAGTATCTATAATCTCCAATATCTATAATCTCCAATATCTACAATCTCCAATATCTACAATCTCCAGTATATGCAATCTCCAATATCTAAAATCTCCAATATCTACAATCTCCAATATCTTCAATCTCCAGTATCTACAATCTCCAATATCTATTATCTCCAGTTTCTACAATCTCCAGTATCTTCAATCTCCTGTATCTACAGCCTCCAGTATCTATAATCTCCAATATCTACAATCTCCAATATCTTCAATCTCCAGTAACTACAATCTCCAATATCTACAATCTCCTGTATCTACAGTCTCCAGTATCTATAATCTCCAGTATCTATAATCTCCAATATCTATAATCTCCAATATCTACAATCTCCAGCATCTACAATCTCCTGTATCTAAAATCTCCAGTAACTACAATCTCCAGTATCTACAATCTCCAGTATCTACATACTCCGGTATCTACAATCTCCAGTAACTACAATCTCCAGTATCTACAATCTCCAGTATCCACAATCTCCAGTATCTACAATCTCCAGTTTGTACAAACATCCAGTATCTACAATCTCCACAATCTACAATCTCCAGTATCTACAGTCTCCAGTTTCTGCAATCTAATTTATCTACAATCTCCAGTATCTACAATCACCAATGTCTACAATCTCCGGTATCTACATTCTACAATATCTGAAATGTCCAGTATCTACAATCTCCAGTATCAACAATCTCCAGTATCTTCAATCTCCAGTATTTACAATCTCCAGTTTCTACAATCTCCAATATCTACAAACTTCAGTATCTTCAATCTCCAGTGTCAACAATCTCCAGTATCTATAATCTCCAATATCTATAATCTCCAATATCTACGATCTCCAGTATCTACAATCTCCAGTATCTACAATCTCCAGTATCTTCAATCTCCAGTATCTACAATCTCCAATATCTACAATCTCCGATATCTACAATCTCCAGTATCTTCAATCCCCAGTATCTACAATCTCCAGTAACTACAATCTCCAGTATCTACAATCTCCAGTATCTACAATCTCCAGTTTTTACAAACATCCAGTATCGACAATCTCCCGTATCTACAATCTTCAGTATCTACAATCTCCCGGATCTACAATCTCCACATTCTACAATCTCCAGTATCTACAATCTCCAGTTTCTGCAATCTACCGTATCTACAATCTCCAGTATCTACAATCTCCAATATCTACAATCTCCAATATCTACAATGTCCAGTATCTACATTCTACAATATCTGAAATGTCCAGTATCTACAATCTCCAGTATCTACAATCTCCAATATCCACAATCTCCAGTATCTATAATCTTCAGTATCGACAATCTCCAGTATCTACAATCTCCAATATCTACAATCTCCGGTACCTACAATCTCCAGTATCTACAATCTCCAGTATCTACAATCTCCCGGATCTACAATCTCCAGAATCTACAATCTCAGTATCTACAATCTTCAGTTTATGCAATCTACCGTATCTACAATATCCAGTATCTACAATCTCCAATATCTACAATCTCCGATATCTACAATCTCCAGTATATTCAATCTCCAGTATCTACAATCTCTATTATCTACAATCTCCAATATCTACAATGTCCAGTATCTACATTCTCCAATATTTGCAATCTCCAATATCTACAATCTCCGGTATCTTCAATCTCCAGTATCTACAATCTCTATTATCTACAATCTCCAATATTACAATGTCCAGTATCTATATTCTCCAATATCTGCAATCTCCAATATCTACAATCTCCAGTAACTACAATCTCCAGTATCTACAATCTCCAGTATCTACAATCTCCAGTATCTACAATCTCCAGTTTTTACAAACATCCAGTATCTACAATCTCCCATATCTACAATCTCCAGTATCTACAATCTCCCGCATCTACAATCTCCACAATCTACAATCTCCAGTATCTACAATCTCCAGTTTCTGCAATCTACCGTATCTACAATCTCCAGTGTCTACAATCTCCAATATCTACAATCTCCGTTACCTACAATCTCCAGTATCTACATTCTACAATATCTGAAATGTCCAGTATCTACAATCTCCAGTATCAACAATCTCCAGTATCTTCAATCTCCAGTATTTACAATCTCCAGTATCTACAATTTCCAATATCTACAAACTTCAGTATCTTCAATCTCCAGTGTCAACAATCTCCAGTATCTATAATCTCCAATATCTATAATCTCCAATATATACAATCTCCAATATCTACAATCTCCAGTAACTACAAACTCCAGTATCGACAATCTCCAGTATCTACAATCTCCAGTATTTACAATCTCCAGTTTTTACAAAGATCCAGTATCTACAATCTCCAGCATCTACAATCTCCAGTATTTACAATCTCCAGTATCTACAATCTCCAGAATCTACAATCTCCAGTATCTACAATCTCCAGTTTTTGCAATCTACCGTATCTACAATCTCCAGTATCTACAATCTCCAGTATTTACAATCTCTATTATCTACAATCTCCAATATCTACAATCTCCGATATCTACAATCTCCAGTATCTTCAATCTCCAGTATCTACAATCTCTATTATCTACAATCTCCAATATCTACAATCACCGATATCTACAATCTCCAGTATCTTCAATCTCCAGTATCTACAATCTCTATTATCTAAAATCTCCAATATCTACAATCTCCGATATCTACAATCTCCAGTATCTTCAATCTCCGGTATCTACATTCTCTATTATCTACAATCTCCAATATCTACAATGTCCAGTATCTACATTCTCCAATATCTGCAATGTCCAGTATTTACAATCTCCAGTGTTAACAATCTCCAGTAACTACAATCTCCAGTATCTACAATCTCCCGTGTCTACAATCTCCAGTATCTACAATCTCCAATATCTACAATCTCCGGTATCTACAATCTCCAGTTTCTGCAATCTACCGTATCTACAATCTCCAGTATCTGCAATCTCCAATATATACAATCTCCGGTATCTACAGTCTCCAGTATCTTCAATCTCCAGTATCTACAATCTCTAGTATCTACAATCTCCAATATCTATAAACTTCAGTATCTTCAATCTCCAGTGTCAACAATCTCCTGTATCTATAATCTCCAATATCTATAATCTCCAATATCTACAATCTCCATTATCTACAATCTCCAATATCTACAATCTCCAGTATCTTCAAATACCAATATCCACAATCTCCATTATCTACAATCTCCATGAGCTACAATCTCCAATATCTACAATCTCCAATATCTACAATCTCCAGTATCTACAATCTCCAGTATCTAGAATCTCCAATATCTATAATCTCCAATATCTACAATCTCCTTTACCTACAATCTACAATATCTACAATCTCCAATATCTACAATCTCCAGTATCTACAATCTCCAGTCTCTACAATCTCCAATATCTACAATCTCCAATATCTACAATCTCCTGTACCTACAATCTCCAGTATCTACAATATCCAGTATCTACAATCTCCAGTATCTACAATCTCCAGTGTCTACAATCTCCAGTATCTACAATCTCCAGTATCTACAATCTCCCAGATCGACAATCTCCAGAATCTACAATCTCCAGTATATACATTCTCCAGCTTCTGCAATCTCCCGTATCTACAATCTCCCATATCTACAATCTCCGGTATCTACAATCTCCAGTATCTTCAATCTCCAGTATCTACAATCTCCTGTATCTACAATCTCCAATATCGACAATGTCCAGTATCTACATTCTCCAATATCTACAATGTCCAGTATCTACAATCTCCAGTATCTAAAATCTCCATTATCTACAATCTCCAGTATCTACAATCGCCAATATCAACAATCGCCAGTATCTTCAATCTCCAGTATTTACAATCTCCAGTATCTACAATCTCCAATACCTACAAACTTCAGTATCTTCAATCTCCAGTGCCAACAATCTCCAGTATTTACAATCTCCAGTATCCACAATCTCCAGTATCTAAAATCTCCATTATCTACAATCTCCAATATCTACAATCTCCAGTATCTTCAAACTCCAATATCCACAATCTCCATTATCTACAATCTCCATGAGCTACAATCTCCAATATCTACAATCTCCAATATCTACAATCTCCAGTATCTTCAATCTCCGGTATTTACAATCTCCAATATCTACAATCTCCAATATCTACAATCTCCAGTATCTACAATCTCCAGTATCTACAATCTCCAGTTTTTACAAACATCCAGTATCTACAATCTCCATTATCTACAATCTCCATTATCTACAATCTCCATTAGCTACAATCTCCAATATCTACAATCTCCAATATCTACAATCTTCAGTGTCTTCAATCTCCAGTATCTACAATCTCCAGTCTCTACAATCTCCAGTATCTACAATCTCCAGTATCTACAATCTCCAATATCTACAATCTCCAGTATCTACAATCTCCAATATCTACAATCTCCAATATCTACAATCTCCGGTACCTACAATCTCCAGTATCTACAATCTCCAGTATCTACAATCAACAGTATTTACAATCTCCAGTTTTTACAAACATCCAGTATCTACAATCTCCCGTATCTACAATCTCCAGTATCTACAATCTCCCGGATCGACAATCCCCAGAATCTACAATCTCCAGTATCTACAGTCTCCAGTTTCTGCAATCTCCCGTATCTACAATCTCCAATATCTACAATTTCCGGTATCTACAATCTCCAGTATCTACAATCTCCACTATCTACATTCTCCAATATCTACAATGTCCAGTATCTACAATCTCCAATATCAACAGTCGCCAGTATCTTCAATCTCCAGTATTTACAATCTCCAATATCTACAAACTTCAGTATCTTCAATCCCCAGTGTCAACAATCTCCAGTGTCTACAATCTCCAGTATCTACAATCTCTAGTGTCAACAATCTCCAGTATCTACAATCTCCAATATCTACAAACGTCAGTATCTTCAATCCCCAGTGTCAACAATCTCCAGTATCTACAATCTCCAGTATCTACAATCTCCAGTATCTACAATCTCCGCTATCTACAATGTCCAATATCTACAATCTCCAGTATCTACAATCTCCAGTATCTACAATCTCCCGTATATACAATCTCCGTTATCTACAACATTCAGTATCTACCATCTCCAGTATCTATAATCTCCAATATCTACATTCTCCGGTATCTACAATCTCCAATATCTGCAACCTCCAATATCTACAATCTTCCATATCTTCAATCTCCAGTGACAACAATCTCAATATCTACAATCTCCAATAACTTCAATCTCCAGTATCTTCTATCTGCAGTGTCAACAATCTCCAGTATCTACAATCTCCAGTATCTACAATCTCCAATATTTACAATCTCCGGTATCTCCAATCTCCAGTATCTTCAATCTCCAGTATCTTCAATCTCCAGTATCTTCAATCACCTTATCTTCAATCTCCAGTTTCGACAATCTCAAGTATCTACAATCTCCATTATCTACAATCTCCAATATCTACAATCTCCAGTATCTACAATCTCCAGTATCTACAATCTCAAGTATTTACAATCTCCATTTTCTACAAACTCCAATATCTACAATCTCCAGAATATACAATCTCCAATATCTACAATCTCCAGTATCTACAATCTCCAACATCTACAATCTCAAGTATCTAAAATCTCCATTATCTACAATCTCCAATATCTATAAACTCCAATATCTACAATCTCCAGTATCTACAATCTCAAGTATCTACAATCTCCAGTATCTACAATCTCCAATATCTACAATCTCCATTATCTACAATCTCCATTATGTACAATCTCCATTAGCTACAATCTCCAATATCTACCATCTCCAATATCTACAATCTCCAGTATCTTCAATCTCCAGTATCTACACTCTCCAATATCTACAATCTCTGGTATCTTCAATCTCCAGTATCTTCAATCTCCAGTATCTACAATCTCTAGTATCTTCAATCTCCAATATCTACAATGTCCATTATCTACATTCTCCAATATCTACAATGTCCATTATCTATAATCTCCAGTATCAACATTCTCCAGTTTCTTCAATTTCCAGTATTTACAATCTCCAGTATCTACCATCTCCAGTGTCAACCATCTCCAGTATTTACAATCTCCAATATCTACAATCTCCAGTATCTACAATCTCCAGTATATTCAATCTCCAGTATCTACAATCTCATACATACATAGATACATAGAAGATAGGAGCAGGAGTAGGCCATCCGGCCCTTCGAGCCTGCTCCGCCATTTAATGAGATCATGGCTGATCCTCCAATTCAGTATCCCGTCCCCGCCTTCTCTCCGTAACCCTTAACCCCTTTTGCCTGTAGAAATATATCTAATTCCCTCTTAAATATATTTAATGAGCTGGCGTACACTGCCCTCTGTGGCAATGAGTTCCACAGGTTCACCACCCTCTGAGTGAAGAAATTCCCCCTCATTTCTGTCCTAAATGGTTTAGCCCTTATCCTTAAATTATGTCCTCTAGTTCTGTTCTCACCCGCCAAGGGAAACATTCCTTCTGCATCTAGTCTGTCTAGACCTGTCAGAATTTTATACACTTCTATGAGGTCCCCTCTCAATCTTCTAAACTCCAATGTGTACATCCCTAAACTACATAGTCTCTCCTCATAGGTCAATCCCGCCATTCCTGGTATCAGCCTGGTGAATCGCCGCTGCACCCCCTCCATGGCAAGAACATCTTTCCTCAGATGAGGCGACCAAAACTGTACACAGTACTCGAGGTGTGGTCTCACCAGTGCCCTGTACAGCTGCAGCAAGGTATCCCTGTTCCTGTATTCCAACCCTTTTGCTATGAAGGCCAGCATACCGTTTGCCTTCTTGATCGCCTGTTGCACCTGCATGCTCGCCTTCAGTGACTGGTGTACAAGAACACCCAGGTCTCTCTGTACTTCCCCCTCTCCCAATTTATTGCCATTTAAATAATAATTTGCCCTCCCGTTCCTGCACCCAAGGTGGATAACTTCGCACTTGTCCACATTATAGTGCATCTGCCATTTATCCGCCCAATCACCCAGTCTGTCCAAATCGCTCTGGAGCTTCCTGGTCTCCTCCTCTGAGCCCACCCGCCCTCCTAGTTTAGTGTCGTCTGCAAATTTGGAAATGCTGCATCCGACTCCCTGATCCAGGTCATTAATGTAAATTGTGAACAGCTGGGGACCCAGGACAGATCCCTGTGGTACCCCACTTGTTACTGCCTGCCATTCAGAAAATGAGCCGTTTATTCCAACTCTCTGTTTTCTGTCTGACAGCCAGTTCTCTATCCACGTCAATACTTTCCCCTTTATCCCATGAGCTTCAATTTTCCCTGCTAATCTTTTATGTGGGACCTTATCGAAGGCCTTTTGGAAGTCCAGGTACACCACATCTACTGGCTCTCCCCCATCTCCAGTATCTACAATCTCCAGTATCTATAATCTCCAATATCTACAATCTCCAGTATCTACAATCTCCAGTATATTCAATCTCCAGTATCTACAATGTCCAGTATCTATAATCTCCAATATCTACAGTCCCCATATTCTACATTCTCCAGTATGTAAAATCTCCCATATCTGCAGTCTCCAGTACCTACATACTCCATTATCTGCAATCTCCAGTATCTACAATCTTTAGTATCTGCAATCTCCTGTATCTACAATCTTCAGTATCTGCAATCTCTGGTATCTACAATCTCCATTACCTACAATCTCCAATACCTACAATCTCCAATATGTACATTCTACAGTATCTTCAATCTCCTGTATCTACAATCTCCAGTATCTGCAATCTCCAGTATCTGCCTTCTCCAGTATCTACAATCTCCAGTATCCACAATCTCCAGTATCCACAATCTCCAATATCTACAATCTCCAATATCTACAATCTCCAGTATCTACAATCTCCAGTATATACAATCTCCAATATCTACAATCTCCGTTAGCTACAATCTCCAGTATCTACAATCTCCAATACCTACAATCTCCAATATGTACATTCTACAGTATCTTCAATCTCCTGTATCTACAATCTCCATTAGCTACAATCTCCAATATCTACAATCTCCAATATCTACAATCTCCAGTATCTTCAATCTCCAGTATCTACACTCTCCAATATCTACAATCTCTGGTATCTTCAATCTCCAGTATCTTCAATCTCCAGTATCTACAATCTCTAGTATCTTCAATCTCCAATATCTACAATGTCCATTATCTACATTCTCCAATATCTACAATGTCCATTATCTATAATCTCCAGTATCAACATTCTCCAGTTTCTTCAATTTCCAGTATTTACAATCTCCAGTATCTACCATCTCCAGTGTCAACCATCTCCAGTATTTACAATCTCCAATATCTACAATCTCCAGTATCTACAATCTCCAGTATATTCAATCTCCAGTATCTACAATCTCCAGTATCTACAATCTCCAGTATCTATAATCTCCAATATCTACAATCTCCAGTATCTACAATCTCCAGTATATTCAATCTCCAGTATCTACAATGTCCAGTATCTATAATCTCCAATATCTACAGTCCCCATATTCTACATTCTCCAGTATGTAAAATCTCCCATATCTGCAGTCTCCAGTACCTACATACTCCATTATCTGCAATCTCCAGTATCTACAATCTTTAGTATCTGCAATCTCCTGTATCTACAATCTTCAGTATCTGCAATCTCTGGTATCTACAATCTCCATTACCTACAATCTCCAATACCTACAATCTCCAATATGTACATTCTACAGTATCTTCAATCTCCTGTATCTACAATCTCCAGTATCTGCAATCTCCAGTATCTGCCTTCTCCAGTATCTACAATCTCCAGTATCCACAATCTCCAGTATCCACAATCTCCAATATCTACAATCTCCAATATCTACAATCTCCAGTATCTACAATCTCCAGTATATACAATCTCCAATATCTACAATCTCCGTTAGCTACAATCTCCAGTATCTACAATCTCCAGTATCTACAATCTTCAGTTTTTACAAACATCCAGTATCTACAATCTCCAATTTCTCCAATCTCCAATATCTACAATCTCCAGTATCTACAATCTCCAGTCTCTACAATCTCCAATATCTATAATCTCCGGTACCTACAATCTCCAGTATCTACAATCTCCAGTATCTACAATCTCCAATTTTTACAAACTTCCAGCAACTACAATCTCCCGTACCTACAATCTCCAGTATCTACAATCTCCCGGATCTACAATCTCCAGAATCTACAATCTCCAGTTTCTGCAATCTCCCGTATCTACAATCTCCAGTATCTACAATCTCCAATATCTACAATCTCCGGTATCTACAATCTCCAGTATCTACAATCTCCAATATCTACAATGTCCAGTATCTACATTCTCCAATATCTACAATGTCCAGTATCTACAATCTCCAATATCAACAATCGCCAGTATCTTCAATCTCCAGTATTTACATTCTCCAATATCTACAGTGTCCAGTATTTACAATCTCCAATATCTACAAACTTCAGTATCTTCAATCTCCAGTGTCAACAATCTCCAGTATCTACAATCTCCAGTATCTACAATCTCCAGTGTCAACAATCTCCAGTATTTACAATCTCCAGTATCTACAATCTCCAGTATCTACAATCTCCAGTATCTACAATCTCCCATGTATACAATCTCCGTTATGGACAAGCTGCAGTATTTACCATCTCCAATATCTATATTCTCCGGGATCTACAATCTCCAGTATCTACACTCTCCAATATCTACAATCTCCGGTATCTTCAATCTCCAGTATCTTCAATCTCCAGTATCTACAATCTCTAGTATCTTCAATCTCCAATATCTACAATGTCCATTATCTACATTCTCCAATATCTACAATGTCCATTATCTACAATCTCCAGTATCAACCGTCTCCAGTTTCTTCAATTTCCAGTATTTACAATCTCCAGTATCTACCATCTCCAGTGTCAACCATCTCCAGTATCTACAATCTCCAATATCAACAATCTCCAGTATCTACAATCTCCAGTATATTCAATCTCCAGTATCTACAATCTCCAGTATCTACAATCTCTAGTATCTTCAATCTCCAATATCTACAATGTCCATTATCTACATTCTCCAATATCTACAATGTCCATTATCTATAATCTCCAGTATCAGCATTCTCCAGTTTCTTCAATTTCCAGTATTTACAATCTCTAGTATCTACCATCTCCAGTGTCAACCATCTCCAGTATTTACAATCTCCAATATCTACAATCTCCAGTATCTACAATCTCCAGTATATTCAATCTCCAGTATCTACAATCTCCAGTATCTACAATCTCCAGTATCTATAATCTCCAATATCTACAATCTCCAGTATCTACAATCTCCAGTATATTCAATCTCCAGTATCTACAATGTCCAGTATCTATAATCTCCAATATCTACAGTCCCCATATTCTACATTCTCCAGTATGTAAAATCTCCCATATCTGCAGTCTCCAGTACCTACATACTCCATTATCTGCAATCTCCAGTATCTACAATCTTTAGTATCTGCAATGTCCTGTATCTACAATCTTCAGTATCTGCAATCTCTGGTATCTACAATCTCCATTACCTACAATCTCCAATATCTACAATCTCCAATATGTACATTCTACAGTATCTTCAATCTCCTGTATCTACAATCTCCAGTATCTGCAATCTCCAGTATCTGCCTTCTCCAGTATCTACAATCTCCAGTATCCACAATCTCCAGTATCCACAATCTCCAATATCTACAATCTCCAATATCTACAATCTCCAGTATCTACAATCTCCAGTATATACAATCTCCAATATCTACAATCTCCGTTAGCTACAATCTCCAGTATCTACAATCTCCAGTATCTACAATCTTCAGTTTTTACAAACATCCAGTATCTACAATCTCCAATTTCTCCAATCTCCAATATCTACAATCTCCAGTATCTACAATCTCCAGTCTCTACAATCTCCAATATCTATAATCTCCGGTACCTACAATCTCCAGTATCTACAATCTCCAGTATCTACAATCTCCAATTTTTACAAACTTCCAGTAACTACAATCTCCCGTACCTACAATCTCCAGTATCTACAATCTCCCGGATCTACAATCTCCAGAATCTACAATCTCCAGTTTCTGCAATCTCCCGTATCTACAATCTCCAGTATCTATAATCTCCAATATCTACAATCTCCGGTATCTACAATCTCCAGTATCTACAATCTCCAATATCTACAATGTCCAGTATCTACATTCTCCAATATCTACAATCGCCAGTATCTTCAATCTCCAGTATTTACATTCTCCAATATCTACAGTGTCCAGTATTTACAATCTCCAATATCTACAAACTTCAGTATCTTCAATCTCCAGTGTCAACAATCTCCAGTATCTACAATCTCCAGTATCTACAATCTCCAGTGTCAACAATCTCCAGTATTTACAATCTCCAGTATCTACAATCTCCAGTATCTACAATCTCCAGTATCTACAATCTCCCATGTATACAATCTCCGTTATGGACAAGCTGCAGTATTTACCATCTCCAATATGTATATTCTCCGGGATCTACAATCTCCAGTATCTACACTCTCCAATATCTACAATCTCCGGTATCTTCAATCTCCAGTATCTTCAATCTCCAGTATCTACAATCTCTAGTATCTTCAATCTCCAATATCTACAATGTCCATTATCTACATTCTCCAATATCTACAATGTCCATTATCTACATTCTCCAGTATCAACAGTCTCCAGTTTCTTCAATTTCCAGTATTTACAATCTCCAGTATCTACCATCTCCAGTGTCAACCATCTCCAGTATTTACAATCTCCAATATCTACAATCTCCAGTATCTACAATCTCCAGTATATTCAATCTCCAGTATCTACAATCTCCAGTATCTACAATCTCCAGTATCTATAATCTCCAATATCTACAATCTCCAGTATCTACAATCTCCAGTATATTCAATCTCCAGTATCTACAATCTCCAGTATCTATAATCTCCAATATCTACAGTCCCCATATTCTACATTCTCCAGTATGTAAAATCTCCCATATCTGCAGTCTCCAGTACCTACAATCTCCATTATCTGCAATCTCCAGTATCTACAATCTTTAGTATCTGCAATCTCCTGTAACTACAATCTTCAGTATCTGCAATCACTGGTATCTACAATCTCCATTACCTACAATCTCCAATATCTACAATCTCCAATATGTACATTCTCCAGTATCTTCAATCTCCTGTATCTACAATCTCCAGTATCTGCAATCTCCAGTATCTGCCTTCTCCAGTATCTACAATCTCCAGTATCCACAATCTCCAGTATCCACAATCTCCAGTATCTATAATCTCCAGTATCCACAATCTCCAGTATCTTCAATCTCCAGTATCCACAATCTCCAGTATCTACAATCTCTGTTATCTACAATCTCCAATATCTACAATCTCTGGTATCCACAATCTCCAATATCTACTATCTCCAATATCTACAATCTCCAGTATCTTCAATCTCCAGTGTCAACAATCTCCAATATCTACAATCTCCAGTATCTAATATCTCCAGTATCTTCAATGTCCAGTATCTACAATCTCATGTTTCTACAATCTCCATTACCTACAATCTCCAATATCTACAATCTCCAGTTTCATCAATCTCCAATATCTACAATCTCAAGTATCTACAATCTCCATTATCTACAATCACCAGTATCTTCAATGTCCAGTATCTACAATCTCAAGTATCTACAATCTCCATTACCTACAATCTCCAATATCTACAATCTCCAGTTCCATCAATCTCCAGTATCTACAATCTCAAGTATCTACAATCTCCAATATCTACAATCTCCAATATCTACAATCTCCATTATGTACAATCTCCAATATCTACAATCTCCAATAACTACAATCTCCAGTATCTACAATCTCCCGTATATACAATCTCCAATATCTACAATCTCTGTTACCTACAATCTCCAGTATCTACAATCTCCAGTATCTACAATCTCCAGGTTTTACAAACATCCAGTATCTACAATCTCCCGTATCTACAATCTCCGGTATCTTCAATCTCCGGTATCTTCAATCTCCAATATCTACAATCTCTAGTATCTGCAATCTGCACTATGTACAATCTGTATTATCTTCAATCTCCAGTATCTACAATCTCCAATATCTACAATATCCAGTATCTACAATGTCCATTATCTACAATCTTTAGTATCTACATTCTCCGGTATGTACAATCTCCAATATCTACAATATCCAGTATATACAATCTCCATTATCTACAATCTTTAGTATCTACATCTCCGGTATCTACAATCTCCACTATCTACAATCTCCAATATCTACAATCTCCATTATCTACAATCTCCAGTATCTACATTTTCCGGTATCTACAATCTCCAGTATCTACATCTGCGGTATCTGCAATCTGCAGTATCTTCAATCTCCATTATCCTACCTACACAATTCTGAATCTACATTCTGCGTAATATTCAAGCTCCCATCTCCGATATCTTTGTAAATCCTTCCGTATACAATCTGAAAACTGTGTTATTTGATCCACAATCTTGCAAAATTTAAGCTCCGATACCGAATCTATATTTCATAATCACCAATATCCATCACCAATAACCAATGTCCATTGCCTCCATCATCTCCCCTGCTCTTCAGAAAGGGCAGACCCATACTGCGGTGTGGTTCCCGGATGCTGGTTGCTCCTCAGTCGCTCACTTCAACGCCTGCTTTTCATGTGTGAGTCCAGACAGTGAATATCATTAGACTGTTCACCTTGAGGATAGATCACCACCAACCCACCCCAAAAACCAGCTGAACGCAATCCTGTCCTCCCCCAAAATCCATCATCACTTCCCTGCAGTATTCAGAATGGGTCACCATTCGATTTCCACCACCACCCCCCTCCCCTCCGTCCCCACCGAGGCTAAAGCAAATTGTACCACCTCTGTCATCAGTCCTTTCCTATCATTTTTAAGGCTCCATGTTAGCCCCACTCCAAGATTTGTGCATATTATCTAAACTGACACTTGTGTACAGTACGAAAGGAGTGCTGCTTTATTCGTGATAATATCCTTCAGATGACACATTAAACTGAAGCCCTCTCTGCCAGTTCCAGCGTGCAGGTAGATGTAGAAGAGCCCATGGCTTACAGCAGACGGTGGATTGATCCTGGGGCCTTTCTATACAGCTGAGTCCCACACTGCTAACAGAGGGAATATTTGTAACAAGATATAAACACAGAAATACATGTTCCTTTAGGATGCCAATATGTTAAAACTCGTTCCATCAGCATTTATAACTCTGGCTAATCTAGCATGGACTACATTTCCCAGTATGTTGGTGTGTCTGGGTATTTAGACAGTGGTAGATACAGAACAGAGAATGTAGCTTTGAGAAACATGCTGGTCACCACGCTTTAAGAAGGATGTGAAGGCCCTTGAGAGGGTGCAGAGGAGATTTACCAGAATGGTTCCGAGGATGGGGGATCTTAGCTACAAGGACAGGTTGGAGAAGCTGGATTTGTTTTCATTAGAGCAAAGGAGGTTGAGGGGTGATTTGATAGAGGTGTACAAGATTATGACGGGTTTGGATAGGCTAGACGGGGAAAGGCTGTTCCCACTAATTGATGGTACAAGGACTAGGGGACACAGATTTAAGATTTTGGGCAAGCGATACAGGGGGGTTGTGAGGAAAAACTTTTTTACGTGGCGAGTGGTGAGGACCTGGAACTCGCTGCCGAAGGAAGTGGTGGTAGCGGAGACACTCAATGTTTTCAAGGGGAGACTGGATAGGCACTTGAGGGAAATAAACTTGCAGGGCTACGGGGATAGAGCCGGGAAATGGGACTGACTGGATTGCTCTACAGAGAGCTGGTACGAACTCGATGGGCCGAATGGTCTCCTTCTGTGCTGTTATGACTCTATGGGGGAGAAATTCAGTATCGCCCCATTTGGGGCGCAATTATCGGCCGGGTGCAAAGATTAGCGCCCGGCGCTAATTATCGCCACCGACTGCAAACTTGACTTTTATCGCCCCTGGTAGTGATTGGAGCGCTAAATCAGGTGCTTCACACCTGTCTTAAGGCGCAAAGGCCGAGGAGCGAGGCGCTACCTCAGAGCGCTGGCGAAGCTCATGTGATGTCAGTCAGCAATGGAACACACACACAATGGCACGGGCCAGTTCTTAAAGGGGATGGTTAATCTTGCTTTCGATCCACATCCTGCTCATTGCAGCCTTGAATCTCGGCCTGGAGAGACTTGCACATCAAATCTGCTGGAAAGAACAATGGAGAGTACCAGGCAAAGAGCTCAGAGTGCAGCCCCCACATTCTCTTCTAAATCGATACAAGGAATGGCAAATCAAAATGAACCTGCAAAGTGCTGCTCAGTACCCAAAACTCCTTCACACAACGTTGAATCTCTCCAGAAGTCTCTCTCTCTCTCTCTCTCTCAGAATGCGTGGTTCAAAAATGGCACCAACAATAAAAGGCAGGAAGCGGTCACCTTTAAATAGCGCTCCCCCAGTCCCTTCATGACTGCAAAACGCTCCCCTCAACCTGTCGTTGCTAGCGTCAGGCAGGAAGGCAGGGGGCGCCACTCAATTTCCGCTCCGGGGCGATACCGGGGCGTTGCGCACTCGACTGACGTCACGGTCTACCGGCGCAGGAGATCTTAGCGGTAGTGTTTAGCGCCGCCGCAAAATGTCTAGTTAATTTCGCGAGCGGTGCAAACTTCGCCGCGCCTGGGCGCTAGATGCTTTGCGCCCCATTAGCGCCCTCTTAAGGCGCTAACGGGAGGCGCAACCAACTGAATTTTTCCCCCTATGAAGTAATTACCATCAGACTCAGTGAAGCTGCCCACACTCACCTGGGTATTTATAGCTCTGGCTAGTCTAGCATGAACTGCATTTCCAGTATGTTGGTGTGTCTGGGTATTTAGATAACGGTAGATACAGAACAAAGAAAGTAGCTTTGAGAAACATGCTCTTTGGAAAGAAGGAAGATAGTTCTTGTGCTTTAAATAAGCTCAGAAAATAACCAATAATCACTAAGTGTCAAACTCAACAAATTTTGAGCATTAATTTAAAAAAATTATGCATTAGAGCTCAGTAGACATTTTGGGTGCTCTCCAAGTCTTTTCTCCAACTTGGTGAATCAACCCAATCACGCCCAGTACAGAGATAATGCTCTCTTTCTTTTTCTGGCAACTCTGCAGGTGAGACAGCACCGAGTAGGACTTCAACAATAAATCTGATTCAAACTGATACAACTGGAGGAATGTGTGTGAGTCAGCTCATGGATTTATGAGAGTTAAACCATATAAACTCACAGGATTATAAATGAAGCAACAGAAACGCGAATGAGAGGACACTTATCTCAGAAACCAGCAAATATCCAGTAAACGCAGTTGGAATGTATCTTTGCATCTTTGGGCTATTGGAAAAGACAGCCTTGTATTTATGTGAAGTCGCACAACACCAGGTTATAGTCCAACAGATTTATTTAATTTTACAAGCTTTCGGAGCTGTTCGCTCCTTCCTCAGGTAGGTTAGCAGTGAGAGAATCTCCCAGAATTCACAATTTAAACACAGACAAAATCTATTCAAATCTTTCCCTACATCAAAGACACACTAAGAGCACAGCCAAGACAATGAGATGTGTCCCAGGGGGTCCAACGTGTCAAACCACCTGCTGGCTGCATATCCTGTCAATTTGTGTTGGTTCTTGTGTTAGTCTTTTTAAAAAAAAACAAACACCTGGGAAGACCGGCCATGATGTCAAGTCACGTTCTGTATCGTGACATGAACCCGATATCGCGATTGAGGCCATCCTCATGAGTGCGGAACTTGGCTATCAGTTTCTGCTCTATGATTTTGCGCTGTCGTGTATCCCGAAGGCCGCCTTGGAGAACGCTTACCCGCAGATCCGAGGCTGAATGCCCCTGGCTGCTGAAGTGTTCCCCGACTGGGAGGCAACCCTCCTGCCTGGCGATTGTTGCGCGGTGTCCGTTCATACGTTGTCTCAGTGTCTGCATGGTCTCGCCGATGTACCATGCTCTGGAGCATCCTTTACTGCAACGTATCAGGTAGACAATGTTGGCCGAGTCACATGAGTATGTACCGTGTACCTGGTGGGTAGTGTCCTCACGTGTGATGATGGTATCTGTGTCCATGATTTGGCATGTCTTGCAGAGGTTGCCGTGGCAGGGTTGTGTGGTGTTGTGGTTGCTGTTCTCCTGAAAGATGGGTAATCTGCTGCGAACGATGTAGCACCTTATCTCATCTCTCAGTTACATCGCAATATACAATGAATTGCTTTCAAATACAGTCTCTGTTATACCGGTGTCAATGCAGCCGCCATTTTTCCGACAGTACGATCCCACAATCAGCAGTGAGATCAATGACTAGCTCTTTGTTTCTGGTGGTGTTGGTTGAGGGAGGAATGTTGGCTGAGTCTGCAGGAGAACTCAGCGTTCTTTTTGGCCGTAATGCCACGGGATCTTGTACATCCACCTGAACAGTGGATTTGGCAGATAGGGCCTCCGTTTAATGTCTCATTGGAAGGATATTATCCCTGACAATGCAGCACTCCCTTAGTACTCTGCCCGAGTGCCAGCCTAGATTATGTGCCCCTCGTTCGAACTCCTCAAATATATTGGGAGTGAAATTCAACTTGGCCTTAGGTGCACATGGGGCAGCAGTGGATCAACTACTCATTGTGCGCCTCACCCAATCTTCTTTTATCTTGAAATCGATGGAATGGAAAATCAGATGGGGTCTATAATGGGCGGTCGATCCGCTACTGCCCATTTTGCCCAGCTGCCGAAGTTGAATTTTACATAAGAACATAAAAAATAGGAGCAGAAGTCGGCCATATGGCCCCTCGAGCCTGCTCTGCCATTCAATAAGATCATGGCTGAGGGGCAACAGCCTCTCAGCATCTACACTGTCAATCCCCTCTAAGGCAAATATATTGTTCCTGAGATAAGGAGAATAGAACTGTGCACAGTACGCCAGGTGTGGTCTCACCAAGGCCCTGTACAATTTTAGCAAGACTTCCCTACTCTTGTACTCCAACCCCCTTGCAATAAAGGCCAACATGCCATTTGCCTTCCTAATTGCTTGCTGTACCTGCATGCTAACTCTCTGTGCTTCCTGTACGAGGTCACCTAAATCTCGCTGAACACCAACATTTTACCCCCATTGTGTGTGCTGTTCATCAACCTTGTGCCCCCAACTCAAACCCTCCTCACACCTCCCGCCTCAGCTACTTCCTTCAGTCACCAATCATGGAACGGCAAGCGTCTGGGCACAATTTGTGCACAAATATTAAACCCATCATTTTTATCGGTGCCACCATCTTGCAGTGCACCATCCGGTGATCTGACTGGGAGCTGATGACTTTTTCTCCCAGAATGTGACAGGCAGGTACAAATAACAGGGACCCTCGGACCCAAACCCCACCACCCTCGTGTTGAGCAGGTGGTCATCTACCAGCCGGTGTTCCCAGTTCAAACTAATATATTTGATCAGGTCCGCAACCCGAAGGTCTGCAGCACTCTTCACTATACCTCGCATGGGTCCTCCCCTTTACCCTGAGAAAATACTCTGTAGGTGCTGTTAGGTTCTCCCCGATGTAGTCAGAAACACTTTGTACACATAGACTAACAGTGCTGTACCACCAAGGGGCTCGTACCCCGAATGTATCTAAAGGGGCATCATTAGACCGAGAATGTTACTCCCTCAGTGAAACTTTCGAGGCGAATAAATTACATGATGCCGTTTCAGTGTGCGGCTCTTCCCAGCATCCTCAACCTAAAATATTGTGACTTCCCCCTTTCAAATAATGACAAATGAGAATGTTATTGCACCCCCTCCCCGCAGGTCTTTCATCAGACATTAAACATAAGAAAGAAAGAATTTGCATTTATATAGCGCCTTTCATGACCTCAGGACGTCCCAAAATGCTTTATAGCCACTGAAGTACTTTTGAAGTGTAGCCACTGTTGTAATGTAGGAAACGCGGCAGCAAATTTGCGCACAGCAAGCTCCCACAAACAGCAATGAGATAATGAGAAGATAATCTGCTTTAGTGATGTTGATTGAGGGATAAATGTTGTCCAGGACACCGGGGGGATCTCCCCTGCTCTTCTTCCAATAGTGCCACGGGATCTTTTACGTCCACCTGAGAGAGCAGACGGGGCCTCGCTTTAACGTGTCATCCGAAAGACAGCACCTCCGACAGTGCAGCACTCCCTCAGTGCTGCTCCTCCGACAGTGCAGCACTCCCTCAGTACTGCCCCTCCGACAGTGCAGCACTCCCTCAGTACTGCCCCTCCGACAGTGCAGCGCTCCCTCAGTACTGCCCCTCCGACAGTGCAGCGCTCCCTCAGTACTGCCCCTCCGACAGTGCGGGGCTCCCTCAGTACTGCCCCTCCGACAGTGCAGCACTCCCTCAGTACTGCCCCTCCGACAGTGCAGCGCTCCCTCAGTACTGCCCCTCCGACAGTGCAGCACTCCCTCAGTACTGCTCCTCCGACAGTGCAGCGCTTCCTCAGTACTGCCCCTCCAACAATGCAGCACTCCCTCAGTACTGCCCCTCCGACAATGCAGCACTCCCTCAGTACTGCTCCTCCGACAGTGCAGCACTCCCTCAGTACTGCTCCTCCGACAGTGCAGCACTCCCTCAGTGCTGCTCCTCCGACAGTGTGGCGCTCCCTCAGTGCTGCACTGACAGTGCCAGTCTGTTTATGCGGGGCTTGAACCCACTACCTTCTGATTCAGAGGTGAGACTGCTACCCACTGAGCCAATGCTGACATAAAGGCCCCCTCTGTCAGTTCCACTGGATTAAGCGGATATTAAAGATCCCATGATGCTATTGGAAAAAGCACATGGACTTCTCCCGATGTCCAGGCCAACATTCCTCCCTCAACCAGCACCAACAAATAACAGATTGGCTGCTCATTCATCTCATTCCCATTTTGTGGGATCTTGCTATGCACAGCAGGGCTCCTGTGTCTTTCGTGTTGTCGGTGGATCGATTATTGCTCAGCTTGTCTGGGGTTTGCTGATGCCGTGCGCTCGAGCTGTTTGAGACGGGGATGGGATCCATTCAACTGAGGGAAACACTGAGGTGCAAACAGTGACAGCAACTGTCGCTTGTCTCTGAAGTCCGAGTGCAAGGCATTTTCCAAGCATCTGTTGTGGCTTTAAATAATGAATGCAAATCATTAGCGAGAATCCAGCACCAACATTACTGTAATTGCAGCGTGCAGTATGCAAAACAAAGCCAGATTTCAGTTCTGCACGCTGTCTCTGACATTAGAAAACCAGCAAATGGTGCAAGTAAGGTGCGATCCGAATTATAAGAAGATGTGGGATTAATACGGAGTTTTACTTGTTTCATTATGAGACAGAGACCGTCTGACGGTCTTTTTGTATAAGGTGTTGAATGCTGAAAGAATGCAACAATAAGAAAATTGAGTTATGCTTATCTTGTGGGTTCTCAGCCAATCAGAATCTTCAAGAAGGAGCTGGCTAAACGTTTGGTTGGAAATGAGTGGCAAAGTTTTTCAGTGCAAGTGATGACTTAGTCTCAGGGGCAGGCTGGTTCAGTGCTTATGTGCATTTTTTCTTCTTTACTCTTCCTGGGATGTGGGCGTCGCTGGCAAGGCCAACATTTATTGTCTATCCCTAGTTGCCCTCGAGAAGGTGGTGGTGAGCCGCCTTCTTGAACCGCTGCAGTCTGTGTGGTGAAGGTACTCCCACAGTGCTGTTAGGGAGGGAGTTCCAGGATTTTGACCCAGCGACGATGAAGGAACGGCCGATATATTTCCAAGTCAGGATGGTGTGTGACTTGGAGGGGAACTTGGAGATGATGGTGTTCCCAGGCACCAATGTTATCTGTGGATGCCTTGTGGGCAAAGGTGATGTGATGCAAACAGATCAGGAATGGTCCTAGATCGTTCGCTGAGTTTACCCAGGGTGACAATTGACCTCAGCGTCCCTGCGTCTGAGAGAGGAAAAATCAGCCAGGATTCCCACTCCTGATCACTGTCCAGTGAACTGCTGGTAGGTATACATGTGTTGGCTGGAGCAGTTTCAGCAATGAGATTCCTACATTGACACTTGGGTTACGTGCAGCAGTATTTCTGATGGCTATATCACAGTGCAGCATTTAATACAATAGTAAACAACCGTTACTAATGAACCATGAAATCACACAGTGTGAACAGCAGCTGAATGGAGGTGTTAACCTGTTTGTAGTAAATGTGTCAAAGCCTGCATTAAACTAGCAAAGAAAATGCATCTGAGTGAGCTAAGACTGCATACTCTAAAATAAAAACAGAAAATGCTGGAGATACTCAGCAGGTCAGGCAGCATCTGTGAAGAGAGAAACAGAGTCAACGTTTCAGGTCAATGACCTTTCATCAGAACTGGAAAAAAGCAGGAAATGGAACAGATTTTTAAGCAAGTGCAGGGGCTGGGAAAGGGGGGAGGGGATGAAAGAACAAAAGGGAAGGTCTGTGATAGGATAGAAGGCAGGAGAGGTTAAGAGACATTAAGAGATATTCGAGGCAAAAGGAGATGGTAATGGGACAGGTTAAGAAACAGAGGATGGCTCGAGATGTAGTGTGAATTGCGCTGGCAGAATGAAAGACAGCTGCCATGTGGGAGAGAACAGAAGGCACAAACAAAAAGTGTGGATAAAAAATATATACATGATAGGGGCCGAGGTTATGATCTGAAATTGTTGAACTCTATGTTGAGTCCGGAAGGCTGTAAAGTGCCTAATCGAAAGATGAGGTGCTGTTCCTCGAGCTTATGCTGAGCTTCTGTGGAACAATGCAAGAGGCCGAGGACGGTGAGGTCTGAGTGGGAGTGGAGCGGTGAATTAAAGTGACAGGCGACCGGAAGCTCGGGGTCCCCCTTACGACTGAACGGAGGTGTTCCGCAAAGCGGTCACCCAATCTGCGTTTGGTCTCCCCAATATAGAGGAGACCGCATCGTGAACAGCGAATACAGTATACTAAATTGCAAGAAGTACAAGTAAATCGCTGTTTCACCTGGGAGGGGTGTTTGGGGCCCTGGACAGTGGGAAGGGGGGAGATATAAGGGCATGTGTTGCATCTCCTGCGCTTGTATGGGAAGGTGCCGGTGTTGGGGTGATAGAGGAGTGGACTAGGGTGTCGCGGAGGGAGCGGTCCCTGCGGAATGCTGAAAGGGGAGGTGAGGGGAAGATGTGTTTGGTGCTGGGATCACGCTGGAGGTGGCGGAAATGGCGGAGCATGATCCATTGAATGTGGAGGCTGGTGGGGTGAAAGGTGAGGACAAGGGGAATTCTATCATGGTTCTGGGAGGGAGAGGAAGGGGTGAGGGCAGAAGTGCGGGAGATAGAACGGACATGGTCAAGGGCCGTGTCAACCACTGTAGAGGGGAATCCTCGGTTGAGGAAAAAGGAAGACATGTCGGAAGCACTGGTATGGAAGGTGGCATCGTCAGAGCAGATGCGGCGGAGACGGAGAAACTGGGAGAATGGAATAGAGTCCTTACAGGAGGCGGGGTGGAAGGAAGTGTAGTCCAGGTAGCTGTGGGAGTCAGTGGGCTTGTAGTGAATGTTTGTTAATAACCTATCCCCAGAGATGGAGGCGGAGAAGTCGAGGAAGGGAAGGGAAGAGTCGGAGATGGACCATGTGAAGGTGAGGGAAGGGTGGAAATTGGAAGCAAAGTGAATGAAATTATCTAGTTCAGGGCGAGAGCAGGAAACGGCACCGATACAGTCATCAGTGTACCGGAAAAAGAGGTGAGGGAGGGGACCTGAGTAGAACTGGAACAAAGAGTGTTCCACATATCCCACGAAAAGGCAGGCATAGCTAGGACACATGCGGGTTCCCAAAGCAACACCTTTGATTTGGAGGAAGTGAGTGGAGTCAAAGGAGAAGTTGTTCAACGTGAGAACAATTCAGCCAGGCAGAGGAGGGTGGTGGTGGATGGGGACTGGTTGGGCCTCTGTTGAAGGAAGAAGCGGAGCGCTCTCAGGCCATCCTGGTGGGGGATGGAGGTGTAGAGGGATTGTACGTCCATAGTGAAAAGGAGGCGGTTGGGGCCAGGAAACTGGAAACTGTTAAAGTGGCAGAGGGCGTCGGAAGTGTCGCGGATGTAGGTGGGAAGAGACTGGACAAGGGGAGAGAAAATAGAGTTGAGATAGGAAGAGATAAGTTCCGTGGGGCAAGAACAGGCTGAAATGATGGGTCTACCAGAGCAGTCCTGCTTGTGGATCTTGGGAAGGAGGTAGAAGCGGGCTGTGCGGGGTTGGGGAACTATGAGGTTGGCGGCTGTGGGTGGAAGATCTCCAGAGGAGGTGAGGTCAGTGACAGTCTTGGAAACAGTGGCTTGATGTTCAGTAGTGGGGTCATGGTCCAGGCGGAGGTAGGAGGAGGTGTCAGAGAGTTGGCGTTCAACTTCCACTAGGTAGAGGTCGGTTCGCCAAACAACAACAGCACCACCCTTGTCAGCAGGTTTAATGACAATGTCGGGGTTGGATCGAAGAGAATAGAGTGCTGCAAGTTCAGAGGGAGGTAGGTTGGAGTGAGTAAGGGGAGGAGAGAAATGGAGATGGCCGATGTCACAGCGGCAGTTTGCAATGAAAATATCTAGAGAGGGTAAGAGGCCAGAGGGAGGGGTCCAGGTAGAACGAGAATTCTGAAAGCGGGAGAAAGGGTCAGCCGTGGGGGGGGGGAAGACTCCTGGCCAAAGAAGTGGGCACGGAGACAAAGGCGGCGGAAAAAGAGCTCAGCATCGTGTCGAGCTCGAAATTCATTGAGGTGGGGGCGTAAGAGGATGAAGCTCAGGCCTTTGCTGAGGACTGATCGTTCGGGGTCAGAGAGGGGAAGGTCAGAGGGGATAGTGAAAACGCGGCAGGGGGTGAGATTGGGAGAAGGGATGGGGTCAGAGGAAAGTGAAGGGGAAGAAGTTTCCGGAGGGGCGTTGGTGTCCAAGAGTTGTTGAAGCTTGCGATCCTTGATACCTGAAAGGAAGAAAAAAAGTTTATTGTTGAAGCGGCGGATAAGGCGAAGGATGAAATGGAACCGTGGACCGGGACAGCTGCATACTCTAATACTCACATCTTTTCACGGCCAAAACACCAAGTTAGTTGGTACAGGATTACTTAGTCATCCACGAGCAAAGGAAGGGGCATTCTTTCTTAATGCAATCACTAGTGCAATAGGCTGTGAACAAAGACCTGATTTTAATTATTTATTTTAGCAGTGTTGCCTCCAGGAAGCCGAGCCAGAGGAGAGGCAGATAGACAGAGCTGTTGGGTGTGATGGAATTGAAGAGACACCCTCTTTAGGGGGGCGAAGAGAAAAGGACAGAAAGCCGTGGGACCCAATTGAGGGGTCTGTGAGAGAGAGACTCGGTTTGGTGTGGTGTGGTGCAGAATGAGAAAAAAGACAGAAACCCAATTTGGGGAGGGAGAAAGTAAAAGAGAGTCTTTGTTGAGCAGGAGAAGGGCAAGAAGCAAGGGGAGCGATCTTGTTGAGTCTCAGAGCGAGACGCCATGTTGAACAGAAAGAGGAGAGAAACCCAATTGTTCGGGTGGTGTCTCAGCGCACTTGTGTTCTAAACCCGTGCCTTTACCACTGACTGTGAGCATGCACCAGGGGAGATCAATGGTATTGTGCAACGTTTCACCGTCTATTTATTCACAATGTACAACTGATGCTGGTACATCCAGGATTTTTAAATGGGAACAAGCCTGGCCTTGTGAGGAATTTAATTTAAATCCAAGGACTAGATTCAGAAACACGTCTGCAATTATTTCTTCATCACAGCTGCTCACTGCACTTATACTGAAAAAAACTTCAACATTTGAGTTAATAATTTGGGTTCTTGATTGGCTGTGAAATATGATCATTAAACCGAACCATGCCTGCCAAAATACAGATTCCATAAAAATATTCTTGTGTTAATTAAATTATTAGATTGCAAAATAAGTAATGGTGGAAAGATTTATGGCCCAATATTCTTTAATTGGTAAAAGCCGATGTAAAGCACCTTTTAACTTATCCACATACTATACAGACTGCAGAGAAAAGGTCACTTAACCAATCACATTCCCTCCAGAGACCATGAATAATTATCTATCCCCACCTTCCCCTCACCCCTTTTCACCCCATTTCTCCCCTCTTCCCCTACCCACCTCCAAGACCACTTAACTAATCACTAAACCACCCCTCGCCCATCACTACCACTAAACCAATCACTAAACCACCCCTCGCCCATCACTACCACTAAACCAATCACTAAACCACCCCTTGCCCATCACTACCACTTAACCAATCAATAAACCTCCCCTCGCCCATCACTACCACTTAACCAATCAATAAACCTCCCCTCGCCCATCACTACCACTTAACCAATCACTAAACCGCCCCTCGCCCATCACTACCACTTAACCAATCAATAAACCACCCCTCGCCCATCACTACCACTTAACCAACCACTAAACCACCCCTCGCCCATCACTACCACTTAACCAATCAATAAACCACCCCTCGCCCATCACTACCACTAAACCAATCAATAAACCTCCCCTCGCCCATCACTACCACTAACCAATTACTAAACCACCTGTCGCCCATCACTACCACTTAACCAACCACTAAACCACCCCTCGCTCATCACTACCACTTAACCAATCAATAAACCGCCCCTCCCCCAATCACTAAACGTCTCTGAAAATGTCTAAATAGCAGCAAGAATGTATTAGCCGGTCCTTGGGGCATCAGGAGGAACAATCGTTTTAAGCTGCTGAAGCAGCTATGAATTCACTTGACCTCCTCTAAACTCCGAGAAGTCTGAGCATGCAGCCCGCTTACAGCTGTACTGATTAGTAGATCCGGACAGGATCAAAGAATAGTCACTGCCAACCCAGTGGTTCCGGATAAGAACTCTGTCTCAGAGACATACAGACCAGAAAGGCCCAAGGTACAATCCCTGGCCAGTGCTCTGTTAGTTGGTCTCAGCTGACGCATCAGTATGGGGCTTTACGGAACACCTCCGTTCAGTCCGTAAGGGTGACCCCGAGCTTCCGGTCGCCTGTCACTTTAATTCTCCGCTCCACTCCACTCCCACTCTGATCTCTCTGTCCTCGGCCTCTTACACTGTTCCAACGAAGCTCAACGTAAGCTCGAGGAACAGCACCTCATCTTTCAATTAGGCACTTTACAGCCTTCTGGACTCAACATCGAGTTCAACAATTTCAGACAATAACCTCGGCCCCTATTTTTCTCTCTCCCACATGGCAGCTGTTGATGATTCTGCCAGTGCCATTTACACTTCATCTAGAGCCATCTTTTGTTTCTTTACTTGTCCCATTGCCATCTCCTTTTGCCTTTCACCATCATCCCTTTTGTCATTTAATCTCTCCTGCCTTCCGGCCTATCACAGACCTTCCCTTTTGTTCTTTCCCCCCCTCCCCGCTTTCACTTCCCCTACACTTGCTTAAAATCTGTTACATCTCTAACTTTTTCCAGTTCTGACGAAGGGTCATCGACCTGAAGCGTTAACTCTGTTTCTCTCTCTACAGATGCTGCCTGACCTGCTGAGTATTTCCAGCACTTTCTGTTTTTACGTCAGTATGGGGCTCTGCAATTGGCATCAGCACCCTGGGTTAGAGAAGTGAAAATCGGTCCAGTGAGCCTTGCTGGAAAGTCAATATGTGTGTATTCTAGGTCCATCTGGGGGAGTGTCTCAATGGGGTTAAGTTGGCTTCAAGATGTTGCACCCAGCGATGGAAGATTGGAACCAAGGCAACCCTCCATGGTTACTCCTCCCTGAGCCAGGCAGGTTGGATGTGCTCCAAGACACCATTGCCGTTTGACCAGCCAGCCTGGCTCATTCCTGGGATTTAGAGGGTTGAGCTGCCACTGGGGCCTGGGATTCTTCCGACTCAGCCAATGTTTTAATGGGTGGGCTGGTGCTAATTGGCCAAACCCTGTGCTGGTTGACTGCATGGTTTCAGCTGGTTAAACTCCACCAGTGGCCCCTTGGAAATCCTTAAGCCTCAGTTCTTGCCAACTTAAAACTAATTTGTCTGGATTTAGGTAGAGAAAGAAAGAGAAAACTCCAATTTCTTCAACGCCTTTCACAACCTCAGGACATCCCAGAGCGCTTCACAGCCAATGGGTTACTTTTGAAGTGTAGTCACTGTTGCAATGCAGGCAAACGCAGCAGCCAATTTAGCACAGCAAGCTCCCACAAACAGCAATGATTAAATGAGCAGCTCATTTTCTTTTTCTGGTGTTGGTTGAGGGGAAAATGTTGGCAAGGACACTGGGTTACTCCCCTGCTCTTCTGCAAATAGTAGGAGCTTCGATATCCATCTGGTCAAGCAGGCAGGGGCCTCAGTCTTAAAGCTTCATCTGAAAGACAGCACAGTGCTCCCTCAGTACTGCCGCTCCCACAGTGCAGCACTCCCTCAGTACTGCCCCTCCGACAGTGCGGCACTCCCTCAGTACTGCCCCTCCGACAGTGCGGCACTCCCTCAGTACTGCCCCTCCCACAGCGCGGCGCTCCCTCAGTAGTATCCCTCCGACAGTGCAGCGCCCCCTCAGTACTGCCCCTCTGACAGTGCGGCACTCCCTCAGTACTGCCCCTCCGACAGTGCGGCACTCCCTCAGTACTGCCCCTCCGACAGTGCGGCACTCCCTCAGTACTGCCCCTCCGACAGTGCAGCGCTCCCTCAGTACTGCCCCTCCCACAGTGCGGCGCTCCCTCAGTACTATCCCTCCGACAGTGCAGCGCCCCCTCAGTACTGCCCCTCTGACAGTGCGGCACTCCCTCAGTACTGCCCCTCCGACAGTGCGGCACTCCCTCAGTACTGCCCCTCCGACAGTGCGGCACTCCCTCAGTACTGCCCCTCCGACAGTGCGGCACTCCCTCAGTACTGCCCCTCCGACAGTGCGGCACTCCCTCAGTACTGCCCCTCTGACAGTGCGGCACTCCCTCAGTACTGCCCCTCCGACAGTGCAGCACTCCCTCAGTACTGCCCCTCCGACAGTGCGGCACTCCCTCAGTACTGCCCCTCCGACAGTGCAGCACTCCCTCAGTACTGCCCCTCCGACAGTGCGGCACTCCCTCAGTACTGCCCCTCCGACTGTGCAGCACTCCCTCAGTACTGCCCCTCCGACAGTGCAGCACTCCCTCAGTACTGCCCCTCCGACAGTGCGGCACTCCCTCAGTACTGCCCCTCCGACTGTGCAGCGCTCCCTCAGTACTGCCCCTCCGACAGTGCAGCGCTCCCTCAGTACTGCCCCTCCGACAGCACAGCGCTCCCTCAGTACTGCCCCTCCGACAGTGCGGCACTCCCTCAGTACTGCCCCTCCGACAGTGCAGTGCTCCCTCAGCACTGCACTGGAGTGTCAGCCTAGATTGTGTGCTCAAGTCTCTGGAGTGAGGTTTGAACCCACAACCTTCTGAAGTAGAGGCGAGAGTGTTGGCATTTAACAGTCCGTGTCCCTATGAGGAGAGAGTGCACACTCCATATTGGGCAAACAGAAACGCTACTTGTACAATAGCAAAATACTGCAGATGCTGGAAATCCGAAATAACAACAGAAAACGCTGGAAAAACTCAGCAGGCCAGGCAGCATCCGTGGAGAGAGAAACAGAGTTAACGTTTCAGGTTGAAGACCTTTCGTCAGAACTGAAACGTTAACTCTGTTTCTCTCTCCACGGATGCTTCCTGGCCTGCTGAGTTTTTCCAGCGTTTTCTGTTGTTATTTAGAAACTCTACTTGCATGGGTTTCTCAATAGCTGGTTGGAGAGTCTGTTAAACATAGTGGGGGCGATTTTCCCAATGGAGGCGGGTTGGAGGCAGGTTTCGGTTTGGGTGGTTTCCAAACCCGCCTCCACTGAGAGGTGGGAAAAATTTGCGATTTCCCCCTAATTGGCCAGTTGATTTCAGAGGTATGGGTTCCCCTGGGCCAATGAGTGTTTTGGGACTGAAACTCGCCTCTGCTGACGTCACTTATCCAGCTTCATTTAAGGGCTGCTTGCTGCCTTGCCTCATTCTACTGTTTTTTGGTCGATGCTGCACCACCTCCAAGCTGTTATCTCCTTCAAGAATGGCCAGCTCCAAGGCAAGGGCCTCCCCGAGGTTCTCGGATGATGCGCTGCAAATGTTGGTTGAGGGGGTGAGAGCCAGCAGGGAGGTGCTCTTCCCCTCATCTGGGAGGAAGAGGCCTCCCAAAGAAACCAAGGCTGTGTGGGTCAGCTGGCAAGGGACATCACCTCCAGATCTGTGTGCAGCAGAACATGGATGCAGTGCCGTAAAAGGTTCAATGACCTTGTAAGATCAGGCAAAGTGAGTATACCTTCAGCTTGACCCTCCTTCTGCTCCCCTTCTCCTCTCATCACCAGCACTCTGCATTGTCAACCTCCTCCTCCACATCCCACTTTACCCTTACAACACTTGCACCCTTCACCATCCCTCTCACTCTATGAACCCAATCACTTCACTTTTCGACTATGCTGCCCTCACACTCCCTTTCAATGTTATGCAATGACAATGACTAACAACACACAGGGAGGGCCCTTAGACATGGAACTTCACTCCATCTTTGTCTCCTTCTAAGCATCTATGCTCTGGACTCTCTACACTCACTCCATCATTCTCACTCCAACTCCACTTGTCTCCCTCACTGCAGGAAAAGAGAGCCCACAATAGAAGGGAAAGGGCGAAGACAGGAGGAGGGCCACCTTCCCTCGCCCTTCTCACCCAGGCTGAAGAGGCGGCCCTGGACATCTCTGGCGCAGAGGTGGAGGTGGAAGTGAGGGACGGACAGACGGGCGATGCAGACCAAGCTGGTGACAGAACAGTTTTGCGTCTCTCTCATTTACACTGCTTGAGTAACTGAAATGGCTGCTGGTGTACATTATTAGAATGCCACTTGATCATCTGCACTATTGCATGTGCATGCCACACTTCCGTCAAATGTCTAACCCATGTCTTTACTCCCCCACAGGACCATCCACAGAGCCCCACCCTACTGTCGATGAGGAAGAGGCTGAGCAGCAAGACTCCTCAGGGGAACCTGCAACCTCTGAGGATGCAGCGTCAGCAGCTGTAAGCGCACCCAGCACCAGCACAGATACGCACACCTCGGTGGGACCTTCGGGACATAGAGTAGTGTTGTCACCGTGTGTATCACATCTCACAGGTGAGCATCAGCAGGTGGTGGAGACAGGGACAGCGGTGGAGAGTCCTCGTCAGAGGTCGCAGGACTCTCCTAGCATTGCTCTGCTGCATATGGACCCTGTGCCTCTGGGTCCATCCAGAAGGAGAGCGGTGCTGGAACTCCAGAAGCAGGTGCAGGAGTCTCTGACAGGTCTTGCCTCCAGGGTCACTGCAAGTGTGGAGAGGATTGAGGAGTCCAACTCTAACATGAGCAGTGCCGTTGGGGAGGCAATGGCGCATATACGCAGCACCATGGAAAGGATGGCAACCTCCGTGGAAAGGCTGGCTACGGCCATGGAGGAAATAAGTCACCAGAGTCTGGAAAACATGGTGAATGTTCAGAATAGAATGACATCTCTGGAGGAGCGATGGGCAGCTATTGAGCAGAGAAACCAGAGCTTCATGGAAGTCCTTTTGAGTAGGACTGCCAGTGCAGATACGGGTCCCCATGGCCCCCTGATGTGCAGCAAGGTGCTCTCAAGCCACTTGCAAGCGCTGAGGTGGACCTGACCCATGAGAGGAAGTGGAGGCTCCTCTCCAAGTGCTCACACTACCATGCCTCTTCAGAGCCCTTGGTCAGAGCCCCACCAGAGTCCGCACCCAACTGAGATGGGCGTCTCAGCCCCTGCACTGCCGCAGGAGGAGCAGACGTTTGGCGAGCCCTCACAGGCTCATAAACCCAGAGGACACCCGCCAAAGGTGTCGAAGCAGGAGCAGCATCAAAGTAAGCAAGGGGCCTCCACTTCTGCTGAAGTCACGGGGGAGCACCACGTAGGAGCACGCGTAAGAGATAAATAAAGCACCATTAGTCACAGGGGTAGGCACTTGGGTGATTGTTTCTGTTTATTGATGAAATGCCATCCCTGTTTGAATGTATAAAAATGAGGTGATGGCAAACTGTTGGTGTGATGGCATCTGTTATTTCACCTTAGGCAGCTCCACATTGCGGGCTCCACGACACTTGCGTGGTCAGGCTGGTGGCCAGAGTGAAAGGAGGCCAGACAGTCATGTCCATTGTCTATCATGTGTTAAAATGGAGCCAAGGACATGTGCCAAAATGGGCAACCTATGCAAATCTGGCCAGGATGAGTGCATCCCTTGCATCATGGGCAGCCATGTGCTCGGGTGCTGCCGCTGCTGCTGGTCGATACACCGCCGCTCGGTCCTCCTCCTCCTGCTCCTCCTCCTCCTCCTCATCTTTCGATCAGGCACTTTACAGCCTTCTGGACTCAACATGGAGTTCAACAATTTCAGATCATAACCTCGGCCCCTATCATATATATATTTTTTATCCACACTTTTTGTTTGTGCCTTCTGTTCTTCTCCCACATGGCAGCTGTCTTTCATTCTGCCAGCGCAATTTACACTTCATCTAGAGCCATCCTTTGCCTGTCCCATTACCACCTCCTTTTGCCTTGAATATCTCTTAATGTCTCTTAACCTCTCCTGCCTTCTATCCTATCACAGACCTTCCCTTTTGTTCTTTCATCCCCTCCCCCATTTCCCAGCCCCTACCCTTGCTTAAAAATCTGTTCCATTTCCTGCTTTTTTCCAGTTCTGATGAAAGGTCTTCGACCTGAAACGTTAACTCTGTTTCTCTCTTCACAGATGCTGCCTGACCTGCTGAGTATCTCCAGCATTTTCTGTTTTTATTTATGAACTGAGCCACTTGCTCATCAGGAAGCTGCAAGCCATGACGCTGTGCCATGTTGTGCAGTGCACAGCAGACCACGACCATTCTGGAGACCCTGGCTGCTGAATAGTGCAGGGCTCCACCTGATCTGTCAAGGCATCAGAATCGCATCTTCAGCAAGCCAATGGTTTGCTCGATGATGGACCTGGTCGAAGTGTGGCTGGTGTTGTAGCGCTCCTCAGCCTCGTTAGCTGGCCTCCTGATCGGCGTCATTAGACACTTCTTCAGGGGGTAGCTCTTGTAACCAAGGAGCCATCCGTTAAGTTGGTTTGGCGGATTGAAAAGCGGAGGAACACTAGACTGCCGCAGGATCAAAGAGTCATGGCAACTACCACAGAACTTGGCGCAAACATGCAAAATCTCTTTCTTGTGGTTACACACCAGCTGTACGTTGAGGGAGTGGAAGCCCTTGTGGTTGACAAAGATAGCTGGGTTGTGATGGGGTGTCCTAAGGGCCACATGTGTGCAGTCTATGATGCCCTGCACCATTGTCAAGCCTGCCATATTTGCAAAGCCAACTGAACGCGCGGTTACACTTGCTTGATCCCTTGAGAAGTGGATGTAATTGTGGGCCTTTGCGAAAAGGGCATCGGTGACTTAGATGATGCCATAGAAAGTCATATATCCAAATTTGCCGATGACACACAGATAGGCGGCATTGTAGGCAATGTAGATGAAAGCATAAAATTACAAAGGGATATTGACAGATTAAGTGAATGGGCAAAACTGTCAAATGGATTTCAAGATAGGCAAATGTCACCTAAAACGGATAGAACAGGGTACTTTCTAAATGGTGAAAGGCTAAAAACAGTGGAGGTCCAAAGAGACTTGGGGGTCTAGGTACATAGATCATTAAAATGTCATGAACAGGTACAGAAAATATTCAAAAAGGCTAATGGAATGCTGGCCTTTATATCTAGAGGATTACAATACATGTGGGTAGAAGTTGTGCTGCAGCTATACAAAACCCTGGTTAGACCACACCTGGAGCACTGTGAGCAGTTCTGGGCACCACACCTTAGGAAGGATATATTGGCCTTGGAGGGAGGGCAGCGTAGGTTTACCAGAATGATACCCGGACTCCAAGGGTTAAGTTACGAGGAGAGATTACACAAATTAGCATTGTATTCCCTGGAATTTAGAAGGTTAAAGGGTGATCAAATCGAAGTTTTCAAGATATTAAGGAGAACAGATAGGGTAGATAGAGAGAAACTATTTCCGCTGGTTGGGGAGTCTAGGACGAGGGGGCATAGTCTAAAAATTAGAGCCAGACCTTTCAGGAGTGAAATTAGGAAACACTTCTACACACAAAGGGTAGTAGAAGTTATGGAACTCTCGTCCGCAAACGGCACTTGATGCGGAGTCGATTGTTAATTTGAAATCGGAGATTGATAGTTTTTTGTTAACCAAAGGTATTAAGGGATATGGGCCAAAGGCGGGTATATGGGGTTAGGTGGCAGATCAGCCATGATCTCATTGAATGGCGGAACAGGCTCGAGGGGCTGAATGGCCTCCTCCTGCTCCTATGTTCCTATTAATTCATCCATTTCTTCCACACTCTACTATTCTGCCGCTCTCGCAGCTGCCCTCCCATCGTCCACTCTCTGTAAACTTCAGCTCATCCAAAACTCTGCTGCCGCTGTCCTAGCCTGCAGCAAGTTCCGCTCACCCATCACCCCTGTGCTCGCTGACACACATTGGCCTCAAATTAAAAATTCTCATCCTCATGTTTCAATCCCTTCACCGACTCACTCCTCCCTATTGTTGTAACTTCCTCCAGCCCAGAAGTGTTCAAAATCACGAGGGCTTTTGAACGAGTAGATGGGGAGACCTTCCACTGGCAGGAGGGTCGGTAACCAGAGGACACAGATTTAAGTCAATTGGCAAAAGAGCCAGAGGGGAGACGAGGAGAATTTTTTTTATGCAGCGAGTTGTTGTGATCTGGAATGCGCTGCCTGAAAGGGCGGTGGAAGCAGATTCAATAATAACTTTCAAAAGGGAATCGGATAAATACTTGAAGGGGAAAAATTTGCAGGGCTGTGGGGAAAGAGCAGGGGGGAGTGGGACTAATTGGGGAACTCTTTCAAAGGGCCAGCACAGGCACGATGGGCCGAATGTCCCCCTCCTGTGCTGTATCAGTCTGTGAACACACCCTCTGCCCGCCCCCCAACTCTCCATTCCTCTGACTCTGTCTTTTTGTGCAATCCCTCCTCACCCCATCATTGGCGGCCGTGCCTTCAGACGCCGAAGGCCTCACACGCTGGAATTCTCACCCTCTACCTCTCCACCACCCTCTCCTCCTTTAACTCCCTCCTCAAAAGCTACCTCTTTCACCAAGCTTTAGTTAATTCCTCCTAATGGCTCCTCCTTTGGCTCAGCATCCTTGTTTTTATTTACGCCTCTGTGAAGCGGCTTGGGATGTTTATCCACATTAAAGGTGCTATATAATTGCAAGTTGTTGTTGCTGCAGTTTATTAAGCACATGGAGCCGACAATGTTGCTCGAGTGCGGTGCTCCTGGCAAAGAAGCTGCACAAGCGACATGCTCCTGCGTATAAATGGCAGACCGAGCCTGATAATGTGCGGGTCAGCTCATTCGGTTAATTTACTGCTGCTTTGAACACGTCTCACATGAGGTACTGGGAGCTCTTTGGGCACACTGTAGTCCTCAAGCCTCCAGGCCGATTTTAAGAACATACAAACATAAGAATTGGGAGCCGGAGTCGGCCACACGGCCCCTCGAGCCTGCTCCGCCATTCAATAAGATCATGGCTGATCATCGACCTCAACTCCACTTTCCCGCCCGATCTCCATATCCCTCGATTCCGCTCGAGTCCAAAAATCTATCGATCTCAGCCTTGAATATACTCAAAGACTCAACATTCACAGCCCTCTGGGGCAGAGAATTCCAAAGATTCACAACCCTCTGAGTGAAGAAATTTCTCCTCATCTCAGTCCTAAATGTCTGACCCCTTAGCCTGAGACTGTGACCCCTGGTTCTAGACGATCCAGGTGGAGTTTCTGGGGAGCAGGCTAGTGGGGAAAGACGAAGCTTGTCTCTGGAGGGCACAAGTCTGTTGGGGTGAAGGGGATTGTCTGGTGGGGTGAAGGGGATTGTCTGGTGGGGTGAAGGGGTTTGTCTGGTGGGGTGAAAGGGATTGTCTGGTGGGGTGAAGGGGATTGTCTGGTGGGGTGAAGGGGTTTGTCTGGTGGGGTGAAAGGGATTGTCTGTTGGGGTGAAAGGGATTGTCTGTTGGGGTGAAGGGGATTGTCAGATGGGGTGAAAGGGATTGTCTGTTGGGGTGAAGGGGTTTGTCTGGTGGGGTGAAAGGGATTGTCTGTTGGGGTGAAGGGGTTTGTCTGGTGGGGTGAAAGGGATTGTCTGTTGGGGTGAAGGGGATTGTCAGATGGGGTGAAGGGGATTGTCTGTTGGGGTGAAGGGGTTTGTCTGGTGGGGTGAAAGGGATTGTCTGTTGGGGTGAAAGGGATTGTCTGTTGGGGTGAAGGGGATTGTCTGTTGGGGTGAAGGGGTTTGTCTGGTGGGGTGAAAGGGATTGTCTGTTGGGGTGAAGGGGATTGTCTGTTGGGGTGAAAGGGATTGTCTGTTGGGGTGAAGGGGATTGTCTGTTGGGGTGAAGGGGATTGTCTGTTGGGGTGAAGGGGATTGTCTGTTGGAGTGAAGGGGATTGTCTGGTATGTTAATTTGTGATGAAGGAAACTTTAGGGCATCAGTGTACTGGATAACGTAATCTGGTGCAGATATTATCAATAATATAATCTGGGGAATCACTGCACTTGATCTCTTTTTCTATACTCATTCTCGGGATGTGGGCGTCGCTGGCAAGGCTGGCATTTATTACCCATCCCTAGTTGCCCTATGAAGGTGGTGGTAGGCCGCCTTCTTGAACCGCTGATAATGTTAGATACAACTTCAGAGAGTAGTTAAGAGTCAACCACGTTGGTGTCGGGACTGGAGTCACATACAGTCCCAGACCGGGTAAGGACGGCAGGTTTCCTTCCCTAAAGGACATTCGTGAACCAGTTGGGTTTTTAAGACAATCCAACAATCACCAAGAAATCCAATAGGGAATTCAGAAGAAACTTCTTTACCCAGAGGGTGGTGAGAATGTGGAACTCGCTACCACAGGGAGTGGTTGAAGCGAATAGTATCGATGCATTTAAGGGGAGGCTAGACAAGCACATGAGGGAGAAGGGAATAGAGGGTTCTGCTGATAGAGTTAGATGAGGCTCGAGTGGAGCATAAACGCCAGCATGGACTGGTTGGGCCGAATGGCCTGTTTCTGTGCCGTATATCCTATGTAATCCTGTGTAAACATCTTCATGGTCACTTTTACTGATCCCTGCTTTTTTTTTCCAGATTTTTTTCGAACTGAATTAAATTCTCAAACTGCTGTGGTGGGATTTGGACTCCCGTTCTCTGGAATATTAGTCCAGTAACACAGCCACTACACGATCTACATGCCCTCGCTGTAGTGATGGTGAAATCCTCATCCTTGTCTATAATTACAGAATCCCCTGCCAGTGCCGCTCTTGCACGCCGCGATTGCTGGCTGCAGGATATTTGCTAAAAACGATTGTTGGCCGGCTGCAAAGCTGAGATTCGGCTTGGCATCCTTGGTGTGATGGATCTGCCTTGTCATGTTGACTAGAATAACAACACAGTGAGTCAAGAGCCACCACCTGGCTGGCTGCTTCAATCAGCGTGTATTGAGTCCTTGTTCAGATGCTTGCCTACTCAAGTTACACAACCCATACAGCACTCAGCACCACACCTGTACAAAATTCGATAAGGTCCCACACAAGATGTTGGTGAACAAAATTAGGGCACATGGAATTGGGGGTAATATACTAGCATGGATTGAGAATTGGTTAACAGACAGAAAACAAAGAGTAGGGATAAACGGGTCTTTTTCAGGATGGCAGGCTGTGACTAGTGGGGTAACGCAAGGATCGGTGCTTGGGCCCCAGCTATTCACAATCTATATCAATGATTTGGATGAGGGGACTAAATGTAACATTTCCAAATTTGCTGATGACACAAAGCTAGGTGGCAGTGTCAGTTGTGAAGAGGATGTGAAGAGGCTTCAAGGGGATCTCGACAGGCTCAGTGAGTGGGCGAGAACATGGCAGATGGAATATAATGTGGATAAATGTGAAGTTATCCACTTTTGGTAGAAAAAACAGAAAGGCAGAGTATTTCCTAAATGGTGAAAGATTGGGGAATGCAGATGCTCAAAGGGACCTGGGTGTCCTTGTACATGAGTTACTGAAAGTGAATGTGCAGGTGCAGCAAGCCATTAGGAAGGCAAATGGTATGCTGGCCTTCATTACAAGAGGATTTGAGTACAGGAGTAAAGAAGTCTTACTCCAATTATATAGGGCCTTGGTGAGACCACACCTGGAGTACTGTGTACAATTTTGGTCTCCTTACCTAAGGAAGGATATACTTGCCATAGAGGGAGTGCAACGAAGTTTCACGAGATTGATTCCTGGGATGGCGGGACTGTCGTATGAGAAGAGATTGAGTAAACTAGGCCTGTATTCTCTTGAATTCAGAAGAATGAGAGGGGATCTCATTGAAGCATACAAAATTATTACAGGGCTTGATAGGGTGGATGCTGGGAGAATGTTTCCCTTGGCTGGGGTGTCTAGAACCAGGGGTCACAGTCTCAGGATAAAGGGTAGGTCATTCAGGACTGAGATGAGGAGAAATTTCTTCACACAGAGGGTGGTGAATCTTTGGAATTCTCTACCCCAGAGGGCTGTGGAGGCTCAGTCATTGGGTATATTCAAAACAGAAGTCGATAGATTTCTGACTAGTAAAAGCATCAAGGGATACGGCGATAGGGCCGGTGAATGGAGTTGAGGCAGATGATCAGCCATGATCTCATTGAAACATAGAAACATAGAAACATAAAAAATAGGTACAGGAGTAGACCATTCGGTCCTTCGAGCCTGCACCGCCATTCAATGCGTTCATGGCTGAACATGCTACCTCAGTACCCCATTCCTGCTTTCTCGCCATACCCCTTGATCCCCCTAGTTGTGAGTGTTATATCTAACTCCCTTTTGAATATATTTAGCGAACTGGCCTCAACAACCTTCTGTGGAAGAGAATTCCATAGATTCACCACTCTGTGGGTGAAGAAGTTCCTCCTCAGCTCAGTCTTAAATGGCTTCCCCTTAATCCTTAGACTGTGACCCCTGGTTCTAGTTTTCCATAACATTGGGAACATTCTGCCCGCATCTAATTTGTCTAAACCAGTCAGGATTTTAAATGTCTCTATAAGATCCCCCCTCATTCTTCTGAACTCCAGAGGATACAAGTTCAGTTGACCCAATCTTTCTTGATATGTCAGTCCGGCCATCCCAGAAATCAATCTAGTGAACCTTCGCTGCACTCCCTCAATAGCAAGAATGTCCTTCCTTAAGTTAGGAGACCAAAACTGCGCACAATACTCCAGGTGTGGCCTCACCAAGGCCCTGTACAACTGCAGCATCACCTCCCTACTCCTGTACTCAAATCCCCTTGCTATGAAGGCCATCATTCCGTTTGCTTTCTTGACTGCCTGCTGCACTTGCATTCCCACCTTCAGTGACTGATGTACCATGACGCCCAGGTCTCGTTGCACCTCCCCTTTCCCTAATCTGCCACCATTCAGGTAATAGTCCGCCTCTCTATTTTTACCACCAAAGTGGATAACCTCACATTTATCCACATTGTACTTCATCTGCCATACATTTGCCCATTCACCCAACCTGTCCAAGTCACTCTGTAGCCTCCTAGCATCCTCCTCATTGTTCACACTGCCTCCCAATTTAGTGTCATCCGCAAATTTGGAGATATTACATTTAATCCCTTCGTCCAAATCATTAATATATAATGTAAACAGCTGGGGTCCCAGCACCGAACCCTGCGGTACCCCGCTGGTCACTGCCTGCCATTCTGAAAAGTACCCATTTACTCCTACTCTTTGTTTCCTGTGTGCCAACCAGTTCTCAATCCACGTCAACACATTACCCCCAATCCCATGTGCTTTAACTTTGCTCACCAATCTCTTGTGTGGGACCTTGTCGAAGGCCTTCTGAAAGTCCAAATACACCACATCTACTGGTTCCCCCCTGTCCACCCTATTGGAAACATCCTCAAAAAATTCCAGAAGATTTGTCAAGCATGATTTCCCTTTCACAAATCCATGCTGACTTGGACCTATCATGTCGCCACTTTCCAAATGGTCTGTTATGACATCTTTAATAATTGCTTCCATCATTTTACCCACGACCGATGTCAGGCTGACCGGTCTATAATTCCCTGCTTTCTCCCTCCCTCCTTTTTTAAAAAGAAGGTTTACATTGGCCACCCTCCACTCCATCGGAACTGATCCAGAGTCTAAGGAATGTTGGAAAATGATCGTCAATGCATCCACTATTTCCAAGGCCACCTCCTTAAGTACTCTGGGATGCAGACCATCAGGCCCCGGGGATTTTTCAGCCTTCAGTCCCATCAATTTCCCCAATACCTTTTCCCGACTAATAAGGATTTCCCTCAGCTCCTCCCTCTTACCAGATCCTCTGACCCCTTTTATTTCCGGCAGGTTGTGTGTGTCCTCCACAGTAAACACCGAACCAAAGTACTTGTTCAATTGATCTGCCATTTCCTTGTTCCCCATTACGACTTCCCCTGTTTCCGACTGCAGGGGACCTACGTTTGTTTTTACTAACCTCTTTCTTTTTACATATTTATAGAAGCTTTTGCAGTCCATTTTAATGTTCTCTGCAAGCTTCCTTTCATATTTTATTTTCCCTGCCCTAATCAAACCCTTCGTCCTCCTCTGCTGAGTTTTGAAGTTCTCCCAGTCCCCGGGTTTGCTGCTACTTCTGGCCAATTTGTATGCAACTTCCTTGGTTTTAATACTATCCCTGATTTCCCTTGTTAGCCATGGTTGAGCCACCTTCCCTTTTTTATTTTTACGCCAGACCGGGATGTACAATTGTTGTAGTTCATCCATGCGATCTCTAAATGTCTGCCATTGCCCTTCCACTGATAGCCCCTTAAATAACGCTTGCCAATTTAACCTCGCCAATTCACGCCTCGTACCCTCAAAGTTGCCCTTATTTAAGTTCTGGACCATGGTCTCTGACTTAACTGTTTCCTTCTCCATCCTAATGTAGAACTCCACCATACTATGGTCACTCTTCCCCAGGGGGCCTCGTACCACAAGATTGCTGATTAGTCCCTCCTCATTACACAACACCCAGTCCAGGATGGCCTCCCCTCGAGTTGGTTCCTCAACATATTGGTTTAGGAAACCATCCCTTAAACACTCCAGGAAATCCTCCTCCACCGTATTGCTTCCAGTTTGAGTAGCCCAATCTATATGCATATTAAAGTCACCCATGATAACTGCCGTGCCTTTTTTGCACGCACCTCTGATTTCCTGTTTCATACCCTCCCCCACCTCACTACTGCTGTTTGGAGGTCTGTACACAACTCCCACTAACGTTTTCTGCCCTTTGGTGTTCTGCAGCTCAACCCATATTGATTCCACATCCTCCAAGCTGATGTCCTTCCTAGCTATTGCATTAATCTCCTCTTTAACCAGCAATGCTACCCCACCCCCTTTTCCTTTTATTCTATCCTTTCTGAATGTTGAATACCCCTGGATGTTCAGTTCCCAGCCTTGATTGTTCTGGAGCCACGTCTCTGTAATCCCAATCACATCGTATCCGTTAACATCTATTTGCACAGTCAATTCATCCACCTTATTACGGATACTCCTTGCATTAAGACACAGAGCCTTTAGGCTTGTTTTATTAACATCCTTTGTCCTTTTAGACTTATGATTTAGTATGGCCCTTTGTGTTTCTTGCCTTTGTTTACTCGGCCTTCCCCTATTGTTTCTCACCCTTCTAACATTTGTTTCTGACTGCATATTACTTCCCCCTGTTTCGCTACATAGGTTCCCATTCCCCTGCCATATTAGTTTAAATCCTCCCGAACTGCTTTAGCAAATATTACCCCGAGCACATCGGTTCCAGTCCTGCCCAAGTGCAGACCGTCCCTTTTGTACAGGTCCCACTTCCCCCAGAACTGGTTCCAATGCCTCAGGAATTTGAATCCCTCCCTCCTGCACCACTGCTCAAGCCACGTATTCAATTTCACTATCCTGTTCTCTCTATTCTGATTAGCACGTGGCCCTGGTAGCAATCCAGAGATTACTACCTTAGAGGTCCTACTTTTTAATTTAGCTCCTAGCTCCCTAAATTCTGCTTGTAGGACCTCTTCCCGCTTTTTACCTATATCGTTGGTACCTACATGCACCACGACAGCTGGCTGTTCACCCTCCCTCTTCAGAATGTTCTGCAGCCGCTCCGAGACATCCTTGACCCTTGCACCAGGGAGGCAACATACCATCCTGGAATCTCGGTTGCGGCCACAGAAACTCCTGTCTATTCCCCTTACAATTGAGTCCCCTATCACTATAGCCCTACCACTCTTTTTCCCGCCCTGCTGTGCAGCAGAGCCAGCCATGATGCCATGAACCTGGCTGCTAGTGCCTTCCCCTGGTAGGCCATCTCCCCCAACAGTATCCAAAGCGGCATACCTGTTTTGGAGGGAGATGACCACAGGGGACTCCTGCACTACCTTCCTGATATTGCCCTGCTTCTTGGTCACCCATTCACTGTCTGTCCTAGCCTTTACCTGCGGTGTGGACAACTCACTAAATGAGCGATTCACCGAGTTCTCGGCATCGTGCATGCTCCAGAGTGAGTCCACCCGCAGCTCCAGCACCGCCATGCGGGCTGTCAGGAGCTGCAGCTGGACACACTTCCCGCACACGTAGTTGTCAGGGACACTGGAAGTGTCCCTGGTTTCCCACATGGCACAGGAGGAGCATGAAACGGGTCCGAGACTTCCTGTCATGACTTAACCCTTATGTTACTTTATTACTAAAATTTAAACTTATTTATCTTAGGTCCAGGAGTTAAGTCCCTGAAAACAAAATATAAAATCGAACCTACCTTTTGAATGGCAGAGCAGGCTCAAAGGGCCGAATGGCCTACTCCTGCTCCTATTTCTTATGTTCTTAAGTTGGTGAATAACTCAGAAGCCCTCTATCTGAAATTGTATGCCCTTTCAGGCGAAACAAAGTCACTGATGCTTTTGGAATCTTCTCTTTGGATCTTCAGTACTGAGGGAGTGCTGCATTGCTGGACGAGATGTTAACCTGAGTCCCTGTCTGCCTGTTTTGATAATTCAGGTTGAGGTAAGAGATCATCCATTTGAAGAAGAGCAGGGCTTTCACCCAGTATCTGGGCCAACGTTCCTCCCTCCACCATCATCCATCTCATTAGCTGTTTGTGGGATGTTGCTGTGTAACTAATTACTGGCCACATTTATCTCCATTAGAAGAATATGTTGGATGTGAAGTGCTTTAGGACATCCTTAGGGTAGTGATTAATGTAGTTTTATACACAACTTCCTCTTGTGGAAGGCCAGTCCATTCGGTGGAATCGCAGCCAGATGGAAACCACATTGTTGCTCAATCCAATCTGATCTGGGTAGGGTGGTGTAGCGGTTCTGTTCCCGGACTAATAATCCAGCATGAAACACGAGTCCAAATCCCATCATGGCAGTTTGAGAACTTGAATTCAGTTTTTTTAAATAACTGGAAATAAAAAAAGAGCCAGTATCAGTAAAACCGACCATGAAACTGTCGGAGGCTTCAGCGAGAGTACAACACAGATTCGCCGGGATGCTGCCTGGTATGAGGAATTACCAATGCAAAGAATGACTTGAAAAATTGTTTTTTTTTTCATTAGAACAGCACAGTTTACAGGGAAATATGATCGAAGTGTTTAAAATTATGAAAGGATAAGAGGGGTAGATGGACTGGGAATGATAGTGCAGTGGTGGTTCTGTTACTGGACTAATGAATCCAGAGAACATGAGTTCAAATCCCACCAGTGTAGCTTTTAAAAAAGCTGGAGATAAAATGCTGGTATCAGTAAAAGTTGGATTGTCATACAAACCCATCTGGTTCGCTAAAGTCCTTTAGGGAAGGAAACCTGCCGTCCTTACCCGGTCTGGGCCTATCGGTGACTCCAGTCCCGCACCAATGTGGTTGACTCTTAACTGCCCTCCTGAAGTGGGCATTGAAAGCTACTCAGTTGTATCAAAACTGCTATAAAGGATAACAAGACCATCACCACCACCTTCCCAGGGCAACTAGGGATGGGCAATAAATGCCAGCTGAGAATGCATTAAATTATAAAAAGCCTGTGTTGTAGAATGAGCTGGTAGCTCCTCCGAGGAATCACAAAGGTAAAAGCACATAGGTGAACATGATAGAATCATGGAATCATAGAATGGTTACAGCACAGAAGGAGGCCATTCGGCCCGTCGAGCCCGTGCTGGCTCTCTGCAAGAGCACTTCAGCTAGTCCAACTCCCCCGCCCTTTCCCCGTAGCCCTGTAATTTTTTTCCTTCAGGTACTTATCCAATTCCCTTTTGAAAGCCACGATTGAGTCTGCCTCCACCACCCTTTCAGGCAGTGCATTCCAGATCCTGATGTGGAGATGCCGGCGTTGGACTGGGGTGGACAAAAATGAGAAGTCGCACAACACCAGGTTATAGTCCAACAGATTTATTTAATTTTACAAGCTTTCGGAACAGTTCCAGATCCTAACCACTCACTGCATAAAAAAGGTTTTTCCTCATGTCGGCTTTGGTTCTTCTGCCAATCACCTTAAATCTGTGTCCTCTGGTTCTCGACCCTTCCGCCAATGGGAACAGTTTCTCTCTATCTACTCTGTCCAGACCCCTCATGATTTTGAACACCTCTATCAAATCTCCTCTCAACCTTCTCTGCTTTCAGGAGAACAACCCCAGCTTCTCCAGTCTATCCACGTAACTGAAGTCCCTCATCCCTGGAACCATTCCAGTAAATCTCCTCTGCACCCTCTCCAAGTCTTTCACATCCTTCCTAAAGTGCGGTGCCCAGAATTGGACACAATCCTCCAGTTGGGGCCGAACCAGTGTTTTATAAAAGTTTAGCATGATTTCCTTGCTTTTCTACTCTATGCCTCTATTAATAAAGCCAAGATCCTGTAAGCTGCTTTAACAGCCTGCTCAACTTGTCCTGCCACCTTCAATGTTTGTGCACATACACCCCCAGATCTCTCTGTTCCTGCACCCCCTTTAAAATTGTACCCTTTAGTTTATATTGCCGGCATTCGCTGTTATCTTCCTGGTGGCCACAACTGCTCCCTATTCTTAAGGTAAGTCAGGATTTTCTTCCATGTGATGGGGTAGTTGAGGCCCCTGACAATTAGGGGGGCGATTTTGAGTTTAGCTGTTGTTGGGGTGGTGTGTTCCTGCATTCTACTAGTCCTGGGCCTCGCAAGCTGCCAACAGGAACACTACAGAAGAATGTCAACTAGTTGTTTTATTATCTTAAGGCATTAAATTAATTTCCTGGATGGGACCAGTTGTGTTTCTTGGCACGTGCGTGCGGTTTTAAACTCTAAATAGTTCTTAATCAGTATTGCATAACAACAGATGAATTCATAAGTCTATTTATTTTACTGCACTTAAGTAGACCAAAAAAGGGATTTTTTTAGTATGTTTTCATGAATTAAGGGCAGAAATTGCCAACTTAGTTAAGAAAGAATGGAATGGGAAAAGACCATTCAGGCCAGTAGAGCATACTCTCCACAGACCAAGCAAACTCCATTCCTCTATAGAGACCGCATTTAATCTCTTGTGGAAATGGGCTGCAGAAGTGTCTGTTTCCCTGCCCCAAAGGGAAATGTGGCAAAACTCTCTGGTATCTATTTCATCTGGCCCACTGAATTATACTGGGCCAGTTGCCTTGACACTTCCATGCCAAGGCAACAGCTGACGAACCATTGTGATTCACAGCTTTGAATCATCTTGGTGCTGGCCCTTATAATCCCATTCCTAACCAGATATTTACACAGTTTGTCTCTGAGGGTGCTCAGTGAGAGCATTAACAGTTTCATGTAGGAGTCAATTCCACATCGACCACAAGTCTGGGAAGAATAAAACCTCTTTGTAAGCTCAAGTCTTGCTCGAGGCTTGTTATTTTTCACCTGCTCATACCCAAGTTAAAGAACCTTTCTCCATTTGTATAATGTGTTCCTCTCTGGGCCAGTGACACCGCAGCACAGCAACAAACCAGAAGATCCTGGATCATCTTCCCCTTCAATCTTTAATGAAGACAAGTCCAGTTCTGGAACTCTTTCAGATTGTGATATAGGGAAGGATGGCCTTGCTACTAGCCAGAAATATTTGGATTTAAAAGAAATTATACTTGGCATGGAGGCAGATCTGGTAATGCAGTATTTAATACCCATCCCTAGTTGCCCTGAAGGAGTTAACATCTGGAATTTGCTCTGGGGTACTTCTGATCGGCATCCATAATGTATATTCAAGACAGAGAGTGATAGATTTTTGGACACTAAGTGAATCAAGGAATCGGGTGGGAAAGTGGAGTTGAGGTAGAAGATCAGCCATGATCTTATTGAATGGCGGAGCAGGCTCGAGGGGCTGAATGGCCTACTCCTGCTCCTATTTCTTATTTTCTTATGAAAACGCTGAACAAGTGGCTTGAACGGCTATTTATGTCATGTCTCTGGGTTTTTCCCATCTACTTGTAATAGTCAACCACATAGTATGGGACTGGAGTCAGGTATAGGCTGGATGGGTATGGGTGGCAGGTTCCCTCCCTGAAGGACATTTAGTGGATCAGTTGTGATTTTATGAGAATGGGGATCGGGCAGGAAAGTGGAGTTGAGGTTGAAGATCAGCCATGATCTTATTGAATGGCAGAGCAGGCTCGAGGGGCCGTATGGCCGACTCTTGCTCCTATTTCTTATGCTCTTATGAGAATCCAAGACCTTACATGGTCATTTTTTTAATGCCTTCCACTATTCCTCCTGAGCATCATAGATGCATCTGCCCAAGCTTCTCAATTTCCTTCCATCATCCATCTGCCAGTTTGGAGCTTTCCTGTTGCCACAAGGGATGAGTTGCTCATTGTGCATCTTATTTTGTCTGAATTTGAAACTCTGCCCTACATAACAGAAGAAACCTGATTCTGCGAGTATAGCGGGCATCAACTGGAGGTAACAATGTTGAGCTCATGCCCACACATGCTCCAAGCAGCTGCAACCACGCCCCACGTCGCACGAGCAACAAAGCAGGACAAGAATTGGGATTAATTAGCTCCTACTTGAGTACTAATTCAAAATATAAGAAATTATTTGAAGCATATTGTGAGAGTTCATGAGACTTTGAACTGTCGGCAAACAAGCAAAGAAATAACAGAATTACTGCAATTAAAATGATTAATTTGGGTTTGATCACATGAAAGAATAAATAGAGAGGAACAGAATTATCAGCGGACGTTACCTTGGGCAAATTAAGCAGATGGTTAAAGAGCAACAAAATCTGGTACCTTCTAGGACTCTCTTGATCTGAAAGCAAATTTATACGGTTCAAAAACTGACATGTTCCAATTAAGAATTCCAAGTGAGTGAGAGAAAAAGATAATTCATTCTCTTCTGAAAAGAGAGTCGAAGCTCTTGTGTACACTGAGCAACAATTTTGCAAGGAGGTTAGACCATTGCACTCAGACAGGGACTTTAAACATGCAGGGGTGTTAGAACATAAGAACATAAGAATTAGGAGCAGGAGTCGGCCATACGGACCCTCGAGCCTGCTCCACCATTCAATAAGATCATGGCTGATCTTCGACCTCAACTCCACTTTCCTGCACTATCCCCAGATCCCTTGATTCCTCTGGAGTCCAAAAATCTGTCTATCTCAGCCTTGAATATACTCAACGACTGAGCTTCCACAGCACTTTGGGACAGAGAATTCCAAAGATTCATAACCCTCTGAGTGAAGAAATTCCTCCTCATCTCAGTCTTAAATGGCCTACCCCTTATCCTGAGACTATGCCTCCTAGTTCTAGACACTCCAGCCAGGGGAAACAACCTCTCAACATTTACCCTGTCAATCCCCCATAGAATCTTATATGTTTCAATGAGATCACCTCTCATTCTTCTAAACTGCAGAGAGTATAGGCCCATTCTACTCAATCTCTCCTCAGAGGACAACCCTCTCATCCCAGGAATCAATCTAGTGAACCTTCGTTGCACCGCCTCTAAGGCAAGTCTATCCTTCCTTAAATAAGGAGATGAAAACTGTGCCCAGTACTCCAGGTGTGGTCTCACCAGAGCCCTGTACAATTGTAGTAAGACTTCCTTACTCTTGTGCACCACACCCCTAGCAATAAAGGCCAACATGCCATTTGCCTTCCTAATTGCTTGCTGTACCTGCATGCTAACTCTGTGTTTCTTGTAGTAGGATACCTAAATCTCTCTGAAAACCTTTACCTTTACCTGACGAAGGGGCAACAGCTCCGAAAGCTCGTAATTTTAAATAAATCTGCTGGACTATAACCTGGTGTTGTGCGACTTCTCATCTCTGAAAACCAACATTTAATAGTTTCTCACCATTTAAAAAATATTCTGTTTTTCTATTCTTCCTACCAAAGTGAATAACCTTACATTTCCCCACATTATACTCCACCTGCCACCTTATTGCCCACTCACTTAACTTGTCTATATCTCTTTGTGTCCTCCTCACATCTTACTTTTCCACATAGCTTTGTATTGTCAGCAAACTTGGATACATTGCACTTGGTCCCTTCATCTAAGTCATTAATACAGATGTAAACAGCTGAGGTCCCAACACTGATCCTTGCGGCACTCCACTAGCTACAGCCTGCCAATCTGAAAATGACCTGCATATCCCTACTCTCTGTTTTCTGACTGTTAACCAATCCTTTATCCATGCTAATACCTTACCCCAACCCCATGTGCCCTTATCTTGCTTAACAACCTTTTATGTGGCACGTTATTGAATGCCTTTTGGAAATCCAAATATACTACATCCACTGGTTCCTTTTATCTACCTCCAGACCACAACTTGTCAGCCAAGTTTATACCCAAAGCAGCAGAAGTTTAATAGATCTTAGAATCAAAGTTTCTTAGTAACAAAGTGAGGGCATTGTGCACACAGATCGTTCATTGTAACTGTTTACTTTTTATAAGTGGTGCTGATTATGCTACTTATTTGTTAATTTGGCATAATTACAGTTGTTTTGCAAAAAAGGAGTGAATTATCGGGGTGCTTGTTGGGAGGTGGCAGTGTGAATTATTAGTACGCACAGTCACTAACCTCGGCTCTTTCAGCAGTCCTGCATGTTAAACTGCACTTGTTAATAAGTCAGCTGGCCTGTTCCTGTGTAGGCTCAGTGCGTAAATGCACCACAGGGTACAGGACTGAATCATACAACAACAACATGCATTATGTAGCACCTTAATGTAGAAAAACATCTCAAGGTGCTTCACAGACACAATTGGACACTGATTCACAGAAGGAGATATTAGGAGGAATGACCAAAAGCTTGGTCAATGAAGGGTCTTAAAGGTGAAGGGGGAGGTGGCAAGGTTTAGGGAGGGAATTCCAGAGCTTAGGGCCTAGACGGCTGTTGGCACGGCCACCAATGTTGGGGAATGCACATGAGGCCAGAATTGGAGGACCGCAGAGTACTTGGAGGATTGTAGGGCTGGAGGAGGTTACAGAGATAGGGAGGGGCGAGGCTACGAACAGATTTAATGATGGCGAGATGTGGGGTCGGAATCACAGCTCAGGGTTGACTAGGACGTCGAGGTTGCGAACAGTCTGGTTCAACCTGAGACAGTGGCAGGGGAAGGGGTTGGACTCCGTATTGAGAAACCTTAGTAATGAGCCACAGTGCATGGTAGAGGACATCAAGAAGAGTAGCAGGAAAACCTGAGAGAGTTAAGGAGTTTCACACTTTGGAGGTCCTGATTTCAATTGGGAGACAGTGCAAGGAGTCTTGATGACAACATAACGATGATGCGTAGAGGAGGAGGAGTGTGTTCTGGGGTTATTTGTAACGCAGAAGGAACAAGAAAGGAACATTCAGAGGGCCAATAATACCAGTATTGATCAAATAGACAGAATCAGGAAAGACTGCAAAGGAGAGAGAGGTTGGAGACTGGAGGTGAAAGAAGGATCACTAGAAAACAACCAGATTTGCCTTATATCCAGTCCTGGACCGAGTGCTGGAGGGACCAACCTGAAGAACGCGCAGAAGCCGACCAAAAGCTTCAGAAAATGTAACAACTCAGAAACGGAAACAAAAAAAATAAGTGCTGGAAACTGTCAGCAACAGTTGACATCAAAAAAGAGGTTAGGGAAGAGATAGCAGAGGCACTATTACAATTCATATATAAAAAATCATTAGAAAAGGGGATAGTGCCAGAGGACTGGCGGACAGCTAATGTGATTCCTATATTTAAAAAGGGAGATAGAACAAGTCCAGGAACTATAGACCAACTAGCTTAACGTCAGTGGTATTAAAGATAATGGAATCCTTACTCAAAGATATAATAGAAAAACATCTAGAAACTGAAAATATAATAAAAAGTAGTCAGCACGGATTCCAAAAGGGAAAGTCATGCTTGACCAGCCTTATTGAATTCTTTGAAGAAGTAACAGAAAGGGTAGATGAGGGTAATATAGTAGACATAATATATTTGGATTTCCAAAAAGCCTTCGGTAAGGTATCGCATTGTAAACGCTTGAATAAGGTCAGAGCATGTGGAGTCAGGGGACAAGGAGCAGAATGGAGAGCAAACTGGCTACAAAACAGAAAACAGAGAATGGGGGCTAAAGATTAGTTACTCAGATTGACAAAGGGTGGGAAGTGGTGTTCCACAAAGATCAGTAAATGATTTGGACTCGGGAATCGGAAGAACTATTTCAAAATTTACGGATGACACCAAATTGGGGGGTGTAGTTAATACAGAGGAGGACTGCAACAAAATACAGGAAGACATTAATAAACTTGCAGAATGAGCGTGTAAATGGCAAATGAATTTCAATATAGATAAATGTGAGGTGGTACATTTTGGTAGGAAGAAAAAGGAGGTCACATACTCCTTGGAATTATATATCTAAATGGGGTAGAGGAGCAGAGGGATCTGGGAGTGCAGGTACACAAATCACTAAAAGTAGCGACGCAGGTTAATGAAAAAAAAGCAAACCAAGCACTGGGGTTCATTTCTAGAGGGGATAGAATTAAAAAGCAGAGAAGTTATATTCAACTTGTATCGAACCTTGGTTAGATCACACTTGAAGCACTGTGGGGTGGGGTAGGGGTGGGGTGAGGAGGTAGGGATGGGGATGGGGTGGGGTGGGGGTGTGGTGGGGTAGGGATTGGGGGTGAGGGGGTAGGGGTGGGGATGGGGTGGGGATGGGGTGGGGGAGGGGGTGGGGTAGGGATTGGGGGTGAGGGGGTAGGGGTGGGGATGGGGTGGGGTGGGGATTAGGATTGGGGTGAGGGGGTAGGGGTGGGGATGGGTGGGGTGGGGGTGTGGTGGGGGTGGGGTAGGGATTGGGGGTACATAGAAACATAGAATCTAGGAGCAGGAGTAGGCCATTCGGCCCGTCGAGCCTGCTCCACCATTCAATACGATCATGGCTGATCATCCAAATCCAGTACCCTGTCCCTGCTTTAATCCCCACAGTACACATATCCCACCCTACCCCCGTAACCCCACGTATTTAATTCCCACTAACATATCCCATCCTATCCCCATAACCCCACATATTTAATCCCCCCCTAACACTAAGGGTCAATTTATCATAGCCAAATCAACCTAACCCGCACATTTTTGGACTGTGGGAGGAAACCGGAGCACCCGGAGGAAACCCACGCAGACACGGGGTGAGGGGGTAGGGGTGGGGATGGGGTGGGGTGGGGGTGTGGTGGGGGTGGGGTAGGGATTGGGGGGTGAGGGGGTAGGGGTGGGGGTGTGGTGGGGGTGGGGTAGGGATTGGGGGTGAGGGGGTAGGGGTGGGGGGTGTGGTGGGGGTGGGGTAGGGATTGGGGGTGAGGGGGTAGGGGTGGGGGTGGGGTAGGGATTGGGGGTGAGGGGGTAGGGGTGGGGGTGGGGTAGGGATTGGGGGTGAGGGGGTAGGGGTGGGGGTGGGGGTAGGGATTGGGGGTGAGGGCGTAGGGTGGGGATGGGGTGGGGGAGGGGGTGGGGGAGGGATTGGGGGGTGAGGGGTAGGGGTGGGGATTGGGGGGTGGGGAGTGGGGTGGGGAGGATTGGGGGTGAGGGGGTAGTGGGTAGGGGTGGGGTAGGGGATTGGGGGGTGAGGGAGGGGTAGGGGTAGGGTAGGGGTAGGGGGGGGTGAGGGGGTAGGGGGGGGATGGTGTGGGGATGGGGTGAGGGAGGGGGGGGGGGTAAGTGATTGGGGTGGAGGGGGTAGGGGTGTGGTAGGGGTGGGGGTGAGGGGGTAGGGGTTGGGGGTGGGGTAGGGATTGGGGTGGATAGGGGTGGGGATGGGGTAGGGATGGGGGGTGTGGTGGGGGTGGGGTAGGATTTGGGGTGAGGGGGGGTAGGGGTGGGGATGGGTTGGTGATGGGGTGGGGATGGGGTGGGGTAGGGATTGGGGGTGAGGGGGTAGGGGTGGGGTAGGGGTGGGGGTGAGGGGGTAGGGGTTGGGATGGGGTGAGGGTAGGGATTGGGGGTGGGGATGGGGTGGGGGAGGGGGTGGGGGAGGGGGTGGGGGAGGGATTGGGGTAGGCTTCAGTTGAGTGGACCGACCAGCTGTCATTGCAAAGCTTGGTCAACTTCCAGGTCAGGAGCAGGTACTCTCGGATTAGGGAATCCTCGACCCCTGCCTGTCATTTGCCCTGTAAGAGGGGCAGAAGGAAGTTTTGCCCCTTACATTGCAGTCACTCTCCCCTCCAACCCCTTGTGGGTGAGGAAGGCCACTCAGCCCATCATAGTTTATCTATCCAGAACAACCGTTGATTCAGATACTGTGAGAAGAACACAAAGAGTCTGCGAGGGGATATAGATAGACTAAGTGAGTGGGCAGTAAGGTGGCAGATGGAGTATAATATAGGGAAATGTGAGGTTATTCACTTTGATAGGAAGAATAGGAAAACAGAGTATTTTTTAAATGGTGAGAAACTTTCAAATGTTGGTGTTCAGAGAGATTTGGGTGTCCTCGGGCAAGAAACACAGAGTTAGCATACAGGTACAGCAAGCAATAAGGAAGGCAAATGACATGTTGGCCTTTATTGCAAGGGGGTTGGAGTATAAGAGTAAGGAAGTCTTGCTACAATTGTACAGGACCTTGGTGAGACCACACCTGGATTGTTATTTAAGGAATTAATTTAAGGAAGGATATACTTGACTTGGAGGCGGTGCAACGAAGGTTCACTAGATTGATTCCTGGGATGAGAGGGCTGTCCTATAATGAGAGATTGTGTAGAATGGGCCAATACTCTCTGGAGTTTAGAAGAATGAGAGGTGATCTCATTGAAACATACAAGATTCTGAAGGGATAGCAAAATACTGCGGATGCTGGAAATCCGAAATAACAACAGAAAACGCTGGAAAAAGTGTTTTCTGTTGTTATTTAAGATTCTGAAGGGGATTGACAGGGTAGATGCTAAGAGGTTGTTTCCCCTGGCTGGAGTGTCTAGAACTAGTCTCAGGATAAGGGGTAGGCCATTTAAGACTGAGATGAAGAGGAATTTCTTCACTCAGAGAGTTTGTGAATCTTTGGAATTCTCTGCCCCAGAGGGCTGTGGATTCTCAGTCGTTGAGTATATTCAAGGCTGAGATCGATAGATTTTTGGACTCTGGGGGAATCAAGGGATGTGGAGATCGGGCGGGAAAGTGGAGTTGAGGTCTGTAAGGGATTCCTGACCCTGCGTGTCTCGCAGCCTGTGAGATTCACGCGGCTCTGTGCAGCCTGTATGTCAGTGCGGGTCTAGGCCTGGTTGCCTGTTCTGGTCTCCAGCCAGTCTGGGAACACTAGACACACCTGTGAGTGGTTCGAATCACTCTCCCTTACGGTTCTAGACACTGGACTTAGATGCGAGAGCAGTAATGGAGATAAAACTCATGTAGACTCGGTTTGAATGGTACGAAATGGAAAATCTTTATTGCATGATACTTAAAATTATGAAATACATGTCATAAGCACAGATTAATGACAGTACAATCTTACAAACAGTTATATAGTCGATCTTAGGGAAACGAGGAACGAACGGCACAACGTAAATAGGGGCACACATTACAAATATCCTTAATCTTTAAACCCTCCCCTATCAATATCTATCCTAAACTAGCTTCGTAGGATCTCGAGACTCATGCTCACCACTCGTGATAACTCGGAGAAATTCCGAATAGCTGATCGGATGTTTTTCACCGCAGCACCCACGTGTCGGTCAGGAGATCTCCTGGTCCCACTTGTTTACTTGCTTCTGCTGCTTCGGCTAGTAGGCTGGACCGTCTGCTGCGATGAAGACCTCTGTTGGTTGGTTTCACGTACCAGTCTCCTTAGACACAGTCCCGTTATCGTCGATGCAATATGTTTTGTTAGAAGTTTAAAGAAAACTTCCTGGCGAGAAACTTGGCTGATCGACCTACAGGCGCGGTCGGGATTTACTGACCGTGGCGATGGATATGGTCTTCTTCTCTTCTCCTCTCATCTCATCTCATCTCATCTCATCTCGGGCCTTTGGTTCCGCTGCCAGTTACCAACATAGGTCTTCGTTACGCGACACGAGGTAGATCCGAACGGATCAGAAAGTTCAACAGTCTTTTCAGAAGAGGCAACAGGCAAGCAGAAGCCCAACTACGAGTACACAGGAGCAGCCACGAGGTTACGAATCGACCGGATAAAACACAGGAGCAAGCGAGCGAACGCAGGAGCAAGAGCAAGAGAGAGAATGGACGGTTTGGAGCCTGCAATTATAGTGCAAAAATCTTCCGTTTCCCGCCCAACTATAATGTCCATTCTTTTGTTTAGGGTTTGGCGCCCAAATGTCTTGTATGGGTGATCTCCGTTCTTAATGGGTTTCGGGGCTACTCATGAATGTTTGAGTACCTGTTAATATTTCTCCCATTGTTAAATCGGTCGGTGTTCTCCCTGGAGGGGTTTGGGGCTTCCAAGTGTCCTGTATAACTACCTGCTAACGGCTCTCTCATCGTAGAGTCGTTGGGAGTTTACATATTAATGTCTTTTGGATGGGCCCTTGAGTACTCGGTACAATGGCTTTCCTTTGTACCTGGGAGACCGATTCCAGTATCTATGTTTATACTGCAAACCCATAATGTCTCGTGTATTATCTTCACTGTGCTGAATCGTTATCGATCTTGCACAAATGTTTAATGGAACGCCATCTTGTCTGCCTGTTGAAAAGTCTAGAATGTTCTGTCACGAGGTGCGGCGGCCATTTTACAGGCTGCTTGTGTCCAATTTAAACCTGCCAGCATTCTGCTGAAATAAAAGCTGTTTGAACGAAACTTTGTGTTTTCTCCTCATTAATCAAATCGCGATATATTGCGAATTCTACAGTCCCTCCTGTTGATGCGAATAACTCCGCTTATCGTATCAAAAATCATAGTGGTGAGCAATATTATCTCGATTTCTCTCCGAATCCAGTAAATTAATCCCATAATTTTTAACTTAACTAGGGTCTCTGTGTCGTCCTTATTTCCCAAGAAAATCACATTTTATATCACCGTAGGCATCATTTGCCCTTAAACTTACACCACTTGTTTTCCTTCCCGGCGTAACCAGGCCGATACCTCACGCATCACCTGTATATTTGTCTTTTATTCAGGGAAAGGAAAAAACAAAACCCAAAACCAAACAATCAACACCATCACCAAAATAATCAAACCCCAACTCTTAAAACATGTCGAGTTTCCAACGTATTTACAATGAGTACAAACTTCCGCGGCGCACGCGGCGAGCGGGAGTGACGCCATTTTCCGATTACACGGTGCTCTCATCGTGCACGCGCACGTAACGTTCTCGCCACTCTCCCGTGTTTTCATGCTTGGTGAGGCGCTTGTCTCTTTTACAATGTATGACCAATAGGTACACTACAATAAACACTTGACAGACGACTAAAATGTGGGAGGCTATTCTGATCCATGAAGGCACTTCAATATTCGTGAACAGATTCCACCACGGTGGAACCACTATGTCCAGAATGTCTGTTCCTATTTCGACAGTTTTCTGCTCTAATGTATAAAAATGTTTCTGTGATACCGCGACGGCTTTCAGAAGTTTGGTTAAATGCTCAGGGAGAGGGGGAATGAGGTATCCAAAATGCGCGACAAATCGCTGCAAGTCGGTGAAATTCTCTTTTACTGTGAGATGAACAGTGGATGGTTCAGGGATTGGGATAATTCGCTGTTGTGCTACTTGAACTTCAGCCCTGGGTTTAAAACAGAAACTGCTGTCACTCACCGGACACCGGCTACGGTTTCCATGCTGGTAGTGTTGCGCTGCAGTGGTAACACAATATGTTCCACCCCCGATGTATGCTACCTGCGGAGGCACATGATCTTGTGCCATTGCCTCCATGGTGCAATTCATGGACTTGGCGCCAGCCGTTCTGAACCCGCACTGTGGTGTTAAAAAGGCATTCAAGTGCTGGGGGCACAGTATTATGTGTGCTCCCCTGCCACGACAACCAGAGAGATCTGTACCTGTCATCGTTTGCTCCCAGCGGATGACGTAAGGTGGAACTGCTGCATAACGAATGTGGGCTCCCCCCTGAATGACACCAATGTTCTCTACCCGATACACCGGGGCGGGCTTTGCTGTGTTGCCCAAAACCGGCATGCGTAATACTATTCCCATAATAGTATGGTTTGAACGTCCGCAGTCCACGGGGACTGGGTAAGCTTCTGAAGCTAGCCTGAGCTGGCACGGACTTAATGCGTTCTGAAAAGGGTGGAGCGCCCGCAGGTGTTTGTTACTTATCCAGGACGGAACCAAACCTTGTTTTAAATCCTCCAAAATTACTGCGGCCCTCGCCCAGTAACCACGCCCCGTAAAGCACGCACACCTCGTTCTGCGCAGCTTGATCGGATGCATTCCGATCTTCCCTGATCAGGGCATTTACCGTACGCGCATGTTTCTCCAGCTCTGCTATAATTTCCTTTAAATGGAGAGTCATGGCTTGGTCCTCGTGTAGACCTGACCCTACCACTTTATTCTCATCTGTTAGAATGTCTTTTAACTGTGTTTTTAAACCATTAATCTGGGTCTGCAGCTCCACACTGTCTAGAGCGTTGACCACAGATGTCCCTGTGTTAAAAGCAGTGAACGCATCGTTCACCAAACCCCTTCTTTGCCTCCCTACTTGATCCAAAACTTCCTGCGGTGCGGTGTACAAACTTGTCTTATCAATTTCTGCAAAATCAAACTCGTAAAATTGTCTGAACATCTTGGTCAACAGGACCTGATACAACTGTTCCGTCTTTTTGGGGCACCACTCTGGTAACCGCACCTCAGTGAGATTTAAAATCACCGAGGCCACCGCGTAATGTACCCCCTGAAATAGTATCTGGTCTGTGGGGACCAGTACCAAACCGTTCCCGGGTCCCTTACTAGTTTTAGGGCACCCTTCTTCCTCAGCTAGAACCACCGGAATCGTGGGCGGGGCTTTGCGTGGGCGCGTAATGAGCTCAGTGGCATTTACTGGGATCGGGGAGAATGGGGCTCCGCACCCCCTGGTGCTCGCATCCCACCTCATCCCCTGTCCGTTATCCTGCCATTGATTAATAAAAAATATGGAGATGCCTTTGGGGCAAACGTACTTTGACCCCCACATACATACATAAATCCCCTCATCCGGTTCCCACCATTTGTCCCAACAGACTTTCACTTGTCCGTCTGTCCCCGTAATTGTCCGATGGGTATTATTACCCAGTCGTTCCCACTCGACCGAAGAGTTTCTCATAGTTTTGCTCAGCTTTCGCAGCCACCACCATCGGCTCAATGGGACATTCCCACTACAGGTCAAACAAATCCGTTTGCCGACGGTGACGCTGATCCTGGGTGCGATGATCCTTACTTTGGGGCACATTAAAGAAGTCTCTTTGTAGGCAAACCCCGATGTGCTGGAATACTCCGTTGAGTTCGTTCCCAGCCATCCTGGCCACCTTCCCTTGTGGAAATAGGTGCTGGTCCCCTCTGCCTTCCGTCTTCCGGTCCCATCCACCGCGATGGGGGCCGTGTCCCCGGAACATCCAAACACCACGACATCCTTGGTGTGGCCTCGATAGGCCAATCCACATCCGATTGCCACGAGCAATACTATAAGTCGTTCCATCCTTCCTTGGTTCCTGTGATCAGATAGAATGAGGTAGCCAGCCTCGCAAAAAGTCTCTGGCTTTTGTGAAGGGTGAGCGGGTCCCCTGACCTCGCCTCACGTAAACTTCAACGTTTGCTGCATAGACTTCCTCTAAACCTAGCCTTAAAACTCCCATCATTTTATCGTTTTCTGTTAAAAACACTACAAACTTAGCCTTATTAAAACTTAAAACTTAACCTTGACACTACAAACTTAAACTTAACCTTGAACTATAAACTTAAAACTTAAAACTAATAACTTTACAGTGCCGCCCGTTCTCAGGGCGGCCCCTTTAAACTCTGAGAAGGCTGCTGCGAGCTCTTCCCGACGGTGGGAGGGCACTGACCCTTCCCTCTGATCTGCCGCAGCCTGTTACTGCTGCGATGTGGCCTGTCTGTACCCGGGTTATCTTAACCTGAAGTCTACGCCTTGGGGCAGTCTGGGGACATGACCACATCCTCCTGGGCTGGGGTTCTCTACTTGACCTACGGGGAGTTGCTATGGGCGGGGGTTCCGTGACGGACGGACCGGGTTCCGAGACCTCCAACGGGATGACCTGGGGTTCCATCACAGTCGCCGGCTCCGCCTCCGCTGACTCCGCCTCCCTAACCTCGGGGCTGGCAGTTCGTGGCTCCGCCCTGCTCGGCCCAGCAGGCGGCCCTTCACTCGTGATCTCTGCCTCCCCTGAGGACTGGACGTTCAAAGCGGGCGGCCACATCTCTGGGAGCCACATTGGTACTCTCTGTGCTCCTATAGCGGCTGGCCCTGCCTCCTCTAGCTCCTCCCTCCTGTCCTCGGGACCTGCAGCTTGTGTGTCCACCCTGTGTGGATCTCTACCTATAGGCCCCATTCCCCCCAGACCGTTCCTCAGGAACCACCCGTCATCATCACTATGCTCATCTGCACTATCCTCATCTGACCAGGGTACCCTGGGTTCTTCCTCATCTAACCCCCAACTCCAGAAAAACGCTGCATGATCGTCCGGGATGTCCCTTCCCCTGATGCAAGCTGCTATGCCTGCCTGTGTGCCTTGTGGTCCTACCTGGGGCTGTGCTTTCCCATTGGCGGGATTTACCCCTGTAGTTTTCCCCTGCGCACCCGGCTGGTACAGTTTGCATTGGTTTATGTGGAACCACTTAGTGCGCCGAGGTACTTTTACGGCGTAAACCATGGGACTCGCCTTGTCTACAATGTTGTAGGGTCCCATATACAGTGGTTCCAGACTCCCTACTCTGGCGTAGTTTCTGACCATGACCTGGTCTCCTACTTCCCACTCCCGCGTTTTGCGGGGTTCCAGCAACAAGCGATTGCCCTGATGCTGCCTTCCCATGTTCCCAGCCGCCTGCTCATAAACTTGCTTCAGGCGCTCCAAGAGAGTCTGGGCGAACTTGTCCCTGCTTATCTCTTGGAGCTGACCCTCAGTGAGCACCGGGGCTAGCACATGGGTGGGGGTTCGCATGAGCCTGCCGGTCATTACCTCGTGCGGGGAGTACCCCGTACTTTTTGACTGACTGGCCCGGACCCCCATGAGGACTAAAGGCAGAACTTCCGCCCATTTTTGGGGCGAGTTCCTAGTCTCTTTCCTCAATTTCTCCTTCAGGGTCCGGTTCATACGTTCAACAATCCCGGATGACTGGGGATTGTGTGCTACGTGCCACTTCCCTTCAATGCCCAAAAGCATGAGGGTGTTCTGCATCACCTGGCCGGTGAAATGACTCCCTTGGTCTGACTCCACGAAACGGGGGAGTCCCCACCGCGAGAACACTTCCCGGACCAAGATTTTTGCTGTACCCAGTGCCGTAGCTGTTCGACAAGGGAAGGCTTCCACCCACTTGGAAAACACATCCACCAGGACGAGGCAGTACTTATAACCTCCCTGGGTGGTGGGCAGGGGTCCTATATAGTCGATCTGTATCGACTGCCATGGTCCCTCTACCCTTCTTACGTGTCCCATGGGCACCTTCCTTTTCTGGGGGTCTGGGTTGTTTGCAGCGCACACAAGACAGTTTGCACAGAACTCGCGGACTTGTTCCCTGAGCCCTGGCCACCATCCCGCTTGCTCTACCCGTTGCCAGGTAACCTCGGGCCCGGGGTGCCCTGCCCCTGGTCCCTCGTGAGCCAACTGGAGGAATTCCCTCCTGTGCTGCTGCGGCACAACCCACTGCTCCCCGCGGAACAGCATGCCTTCCTTAACTGAGAGGGTTGCCGTACTGTACGGACCCTCTACCTGCCTCCCCTCAGCAATCGTTTTTAGGACTGCTTTTAGGGCGGGATCCTGGGCTTGGACGGTCTTAAGGTCTAGGGGCAATGCTACCCTGGTGTTCCCGGTATTCCCGTCCCCGCCTCGGACCGCTGCTATGGGTCCGGTCCTATAGGGGTTCCAGAAAGTGCCGTCGCGGGCACCCTCCCTGGCTAGCGCATCCGCCTGCCGGTTGCCCTCCCCACGGGGCTCTGTGGAGGAGTGAGCTTTCACCTTATGGATGAAAATCTCTCCTTCCTCCCCTACTGCTGCTGCTAAGATCTTTTCCAGCAAGGGCTTCACCGTTAAAGGTCGCCCGTCCGCGGAGGTGTATCCGCGGCGGGACCAAATGGCCAGGTATTCCGTGCACGAATTGCAGGTGAACATACTGTCCGAGCAAATCGTGTATGGGGTTGGGAAAATGTCTGGGTGGGTCACCACGTACACCACGGCAGACAGCTCAGCCTGCTGCGCGCTCATGGTGCTAGGGAGCTTGATCGCCAGGGCAAGGTCTGCCGCAGGGTCATAAACTCCACACCCTGTGAGTCGCTCGCCAGCAGACACTGTGCTAGACCCATCAACATAAATCTCGCGCCCAGTGGGATGTATCCCGGCCCGTAAACCTATGTTGACGTCCCACACCCCTTCCACCGAACACCGGTGGGCTGTACCGGGGTATACCAAATTGGCCGCAAGCCTGGGCTCGCAAAGACCTTTTACTCTAAGATCCAACTGGGAGAGAAGAAGGGTCCAACGCGCAATGCGTGCGCTGCTTACGGTCCCGTCTTTAATCCTCCCATCCAGAAGCATCTTAGTTGGTGTGTGATGTGTGAGGAGAGTGATGGGAGAGAGCCCTGTGAAGATCGCTGATCTTTTCACAGCCCAATGCGTGGCTAAAAGGTGCCTTTCGCAATTGGAGAAACTTCTCTCCACATCCGTTAATACCCTGGATGAATAGACAACCGGCCTCAGCTTGCCGTGACGCTCTTGGAGCAGCACGGCGCTTAAGCTGTCTCCGCTGGCAGCTACCTCCAGGAAAAACTCCTTCCCCCCATCTATGGCCCCTAAGGCTGGCGCGGTCTGCAGATCCCTTTTTAACTTCTCGAAGGCTGCTTGGCAGCCCTCGTCCCAAAGCCACTCCACCCCCTTATGGAGGAGTCGGAGGAGCGGCGCCGCTGTGGCCGCATAATCTTCGATAAAATCCCTGCAGTAACCGGTCAGTCCCAAGAAGGACCTCACACCCCTTACGTTGTTGGGAATCGGTAATTCTTGCACCGACTCCCTCCTTGCTTTGTCTATGGCTCTTTCCCCAGCGCGTAGGGCCAGTCCCAGGAATTTTACTTCCTGCTGACCGATACGTGCTTTCTTAGGGTTTACTTTAAAACCCTTTCTCGCTAACAGCTCCAATAACTCGTCCAGTAGTGGTCCGTGCTCCTCCCTTGAGTCCGTAAATAGGAGCAAATCATCCACATACTGTACTATCTGATTGGGCTGACTAAACTCCTTTAAACTTCCTGCCATACACTGATGAAAAATACTGGGGCTATTGTGGAAACCCTGTGGCAAACAGTTCCACGTGTACTGTTGCCCTTTGAACGTAAAGGCAAACTTGTACTGGTCCTCTCGCCGCAGCGGGATGGACCAAAAACCGTTCGAGATATCCAGCACCGTGAACGTGGTCGCGGACGCTGGGATGCTCCCTATTAGGTCAGCAACTGCTGCTACTGTGGGCGCGCAGGCGGGAATGTTACTGTTAAGGACTCTGTAGTCCACCGTGGCTCTCCACGAATTATCCGGCTTCCTAACCGGCCATAATGGGGAGTTCACGTGTGTGGCTATCGGCCTCAACACGCCCTGCTGCACCAAGGAAGACATTGCTGTCTCCATATCGGGTTCTGCTTCTTTGGGGAAGTTATACTGCTTTTGGGGTCGGGTCATGGGGTCCCCATCTACGCTGACCTCAAACCCGACCACTCTCCCACAATCGTGCTTGTGGGTTGCAAACGCGTGCATATTATCTGACACGTACGTTTGCATGTCCGTTGGGACATCTGCGACCATAAGCCTGAGGTCGTAGCCTCCAGATGGCTGTACGGTACACAGGACCCCTGTTTCTTCCTCCCCCGGAATCACCATTACCTCGCCTTTTTCACCTTTAGCCCCCCAGAGACAGTGATTTCTGAGGTCCACGAGGATCCCGTGTCCCGCTAGGAGATCGGACCCGAGAATACCTCTTCCACCCCCCTTTTGCCATGCCATCAATATGCACTTCCACTTAAGGCGAAGTGTTCCTAAACGAATGGATAGCGGAAGGGAAAACGTGCCAGCCTGTTCTTTTCCTGTGAACCCTGCCAACGTGAATGGGACCTTGGTAGATAGCGGCGAGTCAAAAGGGTTATCTGTATGGATTATGGTGCAAGAAGCTCCCGTGTCCAACAAATAACTGCCCTTCTGTTTCTCTACCTCCATCTCCACCACAGGTCGCCTCCACGCATCATAGCTGAGCGGACACAGGTAGACGGGCTGTGCTGGTTCTAGTCATGGGGCACTATTAGACGGTCCTGCGGCACCTACGGGGCCGGTTGCGACCGCCACCTGTCCACGCGCATTCAAAACCAGCTTGCGCATGGCTCCTAACACTGCTTCGAGGTCGTCGGGAGGGGTGGGTGCCTTGGCTTCCTTAGCCGGGACAGGCGCCTGGGCTCGGACCGCGGGATTTTTATCCTTGGAATCCTTCCAAGGGTTCCTGCAGTGCTTGCGCCAGTGCCCTGTCTTCCCACACCCGTAACAAGCATTACTGGCTTGTGGGACGCGATTTCCCTCCTGATGCCACTCCTTTTGAGCCGGGGCTGCGGGTCGTACCTCATGTACTCTTCCCTTAAAGGGACGTGTCGTCATACCCCTTATATTACGATAACCTAACGTGAGTCGATTCAAGACCGACTCTTCCGTAAGGTTGAGGTCATTGGGATCGAACCAGGCTTTTGCCTGCTCTCTAACGGCTGGTAAACTGTTGGCTATTATGCACCTAAGCCAATGAGTTAGAGCGGCGCCTTCCACATCTTCGCGCTCGGGCGCACCTAGACAGCTGCGCTCATATACTGGCCACAGCCTGTCGGCAAAAACCTTCGGGGGTTCTCCCTCCATCTGCACTGTCTGTCCCACTCTAGCAAACGGACCTCCGTCGTTCGCCCCCAACACTTCTAGGACCTCATTTTTTAATTCCTCATAACTTTTGTTTCCCCTCTTGCTCTCGCCTGAGAGACACTGAAGGACCGAGCTGTCTAATGAGAACAGCAGCATTTTTGCTGTCTCCCCATCATCGCAGCCGTTAATGGCTGCGGCTTGCTCAACTTCCCTGAAATGTACGGAAGGGTCGTCTATCTCGGTCAGCTTCCGTACGTGATTTATCATAGCTCTCAGCTGATGTGAACTGTGAGGCAACACCAGCTGTCCAAGGAGATCCCCCGGTTCTTCCCCACCGTTTCTGCTTGGGCCCCTTTTAATACCCGTTACTGGATACAACGATCCCTTTTCTGCTTCCTTTTCAATGGGCTTTTTCGTTTCTTCCATTGCTTCCTCCCTAACCCAGGTTTCTGAATAGCTGGGTGGCGCGGAGGGCGCAGTGGCTACTACTTCTTCTGCTTTACTTGGTGGGGATTTTCTAAATCTCTCATTTACTAGCGGCTGGTGCGCCGACGGATTGATAAGGCACACCATGCCGTTCGCATTGTTCACGGCCTTTTTGAGGCTCTCTATCTCCCTTTGGCAGGCGCTATGGTCGGCTCCCTGAAACTTATCCTCAAGGGCCAACTTATACGCCGACCTAACCCCCATTAAGCTCTCTTCTTGAGTTCTTATCTGGGCAGCTTGGCGGTTACATCTTTCCTTTAACCTGCTCTCATTCAATTTTGCCTCAGTGACCTGGCACTCGAGATAATCTATCCTTGTCTTAAGGTGACTGGAGACTTCCTGGCTTTCCTGGTGTAACTCATTTAAATTCTTAATGAGCACCTCCCCTCCAGAAACCTTCTCCTCCATTTCTCCCTCTAAATGACTGATTCGAGCTGTTAGCGCTGTAATGGTCTGGTTTGAAATCTGAACCTGCCTTTTGTAGCACATAAGCCAGACTGCTTTCTCAACTGTCTTTTTATGTTCCTTACTATCTGTCCACCTTTCAGCTGCCTCTAGTGGGCTCTTATCCGCTAACAATTCACTTATCCACTTCTTAGTTGGATTAACCTTTCCAAACACATAATCCGCTATCTTTTCCTGCATAACATTTCGTACAGTCATTCCAAAATCTAACACACTACCCTCTCGCTGCCAGTGTCCTGCCGCGGTCGCCATTTTCTGTAAGGGATTCCTGACCCTGCGTGTCTCGCAGCCTGTGAGATTCACGCGGCTCTGTGCAGCCTGTATGTCAGTGCGGGTCTAGGCCTGGTTGCCTGTTCTGGTCTCCAGCCAGTCTGGGAACACTAGACACACCTGTGAGTGGTTCGAATCACTCTCCCTTACGGTTCTAGACACTGGACTTAGATGCGAGAGCAGTAATGGAGATAAAACTCATGTAGACTCGGTTTGAATGGTACGAAATGGAAAATCTTTATTGCATGATACTTAAAATTATGAAATACATGTCATAAGCACAGATTAATGACAGTACAATCTTACAAACAGTTATATAGTCGATCTTAGGGAAACGAGGAACGAACGGCACAACGTAAATAGGGGCACACATTACAAATATCCTTAATCTTTAAACCCTCCCCTATCAATATCTATCCTAAACTAGCTTCGTAGGATCTCGAGACTCATGCTCACCACTCGTGATAACTCGGAGAAATTCCGAATAGCTGATCGGATGTTTTTCACCGCAGCACCCACGTGTCGGTCAGGAGATCTCCTGGTCCCACTTGTTTACTTGCTTCTGCTGCTTCGGCTAGTAGGCTGGACCGTCTGCTGCGATGAAGACCTCTGTTGGTTGGTTTCACGTACCAGTCTCCTTAGACACAGTCCCGTTATCGTCGATGCAATATGTTTTGTTAGAAGTTTAAAGAAAACTTCCTGGCGAGAAACTTGGCTGATCGACCTACAGGCGCGGTCGGGATTTACTGACCGTGGCGATGGATATGGTCTTCTTCTCTTCTCCTCTCATCTCATCTCATCTCATCTCATCTCGGGCCTTTGGTTCCGCTGCCAGTTACCAACATAGGTCTTCGTTACGCGACACGAGGTAGATCCGAACGGATCAGAAAGTTCAACAGTCTTTTCAGAAGAGGCAACAGGCAAGCAGAAGCCCAACTACGAGTACACAGGAGCAGCCACGAGGTTACGAATCGACCGGATAAAACACAGGAGCAAGCGAGCGAACGCAGGAGCAAGAGCAAGAGAGAGAATGGACGGTTTGGAGCCTGCAATTATAGTGCAAAAATCTTCCGTTTCCCGCCCAACTATAATGTCCATTCTTTTGTTTAGGGTTTGGCGCCCAAATGTCTTGTATGGGTTTCGGGGCTACTCATGAATGTTTGAGTACCTGTTAATATTTCTCCCATTGTTAAATCGGTCGGTGTTCTCCCTGGAGGGGTTTGGGGCTTCCAAGTGTCCTGTATAACTACCTGCTAACGGCTCTCTCATCGTAGAGTCGTTGGGAGTTTACATATTAATGTCTTTTGGATGGGCCCTTGAGTACTCGGTACAATGGCTTTCCTTTGTACCTGGGAGACCGATTCCAGTATCTATGTTTATACTGCAAACCCATAATGTCTCGTGTATTATCTTCACTGTGCTGAATCGTTATCGATCTTGCACAAATGTTTAATGGAACGCCATCTTGTCTGCCTGTTGAAAAGTCTAGAATGTTCTGTCACGAGGTGCGGCGGCCATTTTACAGGCTGCTTGTGTCCAATTTAAACCTGCCAGCATTCTGCTGAAATAAAAGCTGTTTGAACGAAACTTTGTGTTTTCTCCTCATTAATCAAATCGCGATATATTGCGAATTCTACAGGTCGAGGGGCCGTATGGTCAACTCCTGCTCTTACTTCTTATGTTCTTATGCCTCCTTTCGAGGCTGAAGAGTATCTCCAGTCGCTCCTCATAACTCAGACCCTGACCCTGGGGATCACCCCCACGGCTCCTCTCTGCTCTTCTCCAGCACTCGAATGTTCCCTTGTGTCTCGGTGACCAGAACGGGGCGCAGGAATCAAGGTGCGGTCTGACCAGAGCCCTCTACGGTTTTACCATGACCTCCTAGTGATTTTGCGATCAGCCTCTGCTTTGGAGGAAAGATGGGAATTGAAATTAAAAAGATACAAACCTGCCATGGATAACAAAATGGCTGAGCAGGATAAATGGGCCGAATGGCCTACTCCTGCTCCTATGAAGAACGCTAATCGTACTCGGTTCCAAGCTAATATTAGATTGTTTTTCACCCACTGTCGCTTTAAACAGACAGTTAGGCTATTTTGGTAACTATTTTGAATTTACGTGTTATCAACAGAATCTTGAGCTCTTCTCACAGAGGCTAGTCACATGGGGAGATAATCCGATCAAATTCTAAGGGTTGGAAACAAAGGTGTCTTTCAGAGTGACAACGCAATTGGAAAGCAGCTGGTTGTTTTTCGTGCTTTCCCGTTACACAGATCAGAGGTCAACCATTTATCAAACATCAACCGTCATCAAGACACCACTCTAGTTGTGAGCGATTCCGTTAGTTTATCACCAACGTGCATTCTATTCATACTGCGGGGTGCTGCCTCTCACTGCTGTATCAGACGAGTTTTGTTTCTTTTAATATTTCCCCCCCCCCCCCGGGTTAATCTGGAGAACGCAGCGAGCTACAGCACTCTGCAGAATCTACTGCGAAATCCGGCCCCAGGACTCAGCGGGCGAATGCCCCACATAACGCCATACTGACTCACCCAGACCGCTTTTAACCCGGGGCAAGAATCGGGGGGGGGGGTGGGAATCCATCTGCCATCCCCTCCTCCCCCGCCCCAGAGCGTGAGGCCGGGAGAGTTTAACTCCCGAACTTCATTCACGCGCCCTGACACTGACTCCCACTCAAAGCTATATTATAACAAGGACATAGAGGCACTGGAGAGGGTGCAGAGAAGATTTACAAGGATGATACCAGAAATACGAGGGTATACCTATCAGGAAAGGATGAACAGACTGGGTCTCTTTTCTCTCGAAAAAAGAAGGCTGAGGGGTGATCTAATAGAGGTCTTTAAAATTATGAAATGTTTTGATAGAGTGGATACAGAGAGAATGTTTCCACTTGTGGGGAAGAGCATAACTCGAGGCCATCAATATAAGATAGTCACCAAGAAATCCAATAGGGAATTCAGGAGAAACTTCTTTTCCCAGAGAGTGGTGAGAATGTGGAACTCGCTACCACAGGGAGTGGTTGAAGCGAATAGTATCGACGCATTTAAGGGGAGGTTAGACAAGCATATGAGGGAGAAGGGAATAGAGGGTGATGCTGATAGATTTAGATGAGGAAAGACGGGAGGAGGCTCGAGTGGAGCATAAACGCCGGCATGGACTGGTTGGGCCGAATGGCCTGTTTCTGTGCCGTATATCCTGTGTAATCCTGTGTAATCCTGTGTAAACCCACCAGTGGGCAGGAGCTGATGATCGACAGGGTGGGAGGGGAGCGGGGAGGTGTGGGGGGGAGTCACGCTGCCGCCAGGGACCCATTGAAGCAGTCGCCGGCAAGTTAAGTGAGGAAAGATGAGGCGGATCCGCAAAGTCTGCAATCGGGGTGGCGGGGGGAACATTACAGCATGACCAGGTTACTTCGGCTGTTCCTATAATACACCTGGACATGTTAATTTATAATGGAAATACAAAAGTAAGGACAGAATGCATGACTTTAACCATGGGCCTGAATTACTTGTGTGCTCTGCTCCAGTGATCCTCTATAAGAACACAAGAATCAGGACCAGGAGTCGGCCATTCGGCCCCTCGAGCCTGCTCCGCCATTCAATAAGATCATGGCTGATTATCGACCTCAACTCCACTTTCCCGCCCGATCCCCATATCCCTTGATTCCCCTAGAGTCCAAAAATCTATCGATCTCAGCCTTGAATATACTCAACGACCCACAGATTCCAAAGATTCACAACCCTCTGAGTGAAGAAATTCCTCCTCATCTCAGTCCTAAATGGCCGACCCCTTATCCTGAGACTATGCCCCCTAGTTCTAGACTCTCCAGCCAGGGGAAACAGCCTCTCAGCATCTACCCTGTCAATCCCCCATAGAATCTCTCATTCTTCTAAACTCCAGAGGTTATAGGCCCAATCTGCCCAAACTCTCCTCATAGGACAACCCTTGCATCCCAGGGATCAATCTAGTGAACCTTCCTTTAACCTCTTTAATCATCTTCCCTTTAATCCTGCTTCATTTGGTCTTGGAAGGACTGAGCCTCCACCCTCTCCCTTTGTCTGATAATCTTAATTGTCTCTCTATTTTGTTGACACTACAATGGTCAGTGCTCCTCTGAAGTTCGCTCTCTTCTTCCTCCGATGCTCCCACTTCCCTGTCCGACGCACTCTCCCTCCTCCCAACATCCTCACTGTTTTCTGGCACCTCAACGCTGTGGAACTCCTCACCTCCCTCAATCTTCCTTCACTCATCCAATCCACAGCCATATAAAAGCCAAACTTGGAGGCATCCAGGGACTAACGATGGATTTACTCCCACCTCTCTCCTACTCTTTCCAACCTTGATGCTGTCCCGCAATATGGATATGGGCCTCAGCCCTTCAACTGGATTCCTCAAACAAAAATTGGGATGCATTCCGTGTGTCTCATTTTGATAGCGAGCTCCTGCCTTCCTGCGAACCGCACAGCTCCCGATGCTACCATGTTATTCCTGCTTGTGAATGACTGGTTTGAGAGTTCGCGTGTGCAAACGGTTGTCCCTGGGGCAGTGAAATTGTCAGCCACACCCAGAGGTGCATCACCAGCAAGCTGCCATTTTCTGTGAATTACTCCATGCTCTTATTGGTTAATAAAATATTTTGCATAATCGTGGGAAGTGACTCAATGTGGACCAGAGCAGCCCTCATTCCAGCATCATGCACAGGTTTATCAACAGGGCTGCTCCCTGCTCCCTTCGGACCTCCTCACAATTTCAGCTGATAAATGCCAAAATTCTATATGTAATTCCAGCGTACCCGGTGCCAGTGTCAGCTGTGGCTCAGTGGGCAGAACTCTCGCCCCTGAGTCAGAAGGTTGTGGGTTCAGGTCTCACTCCAGAGACTTGAACACCAAAATCTAGGGTGACAGTCTAGTTCAGTACTGAGGGAGCGTCGCACTGTCAGAGGGGCAGTACTGCGGGAGCGCCGCACTGTCGGAGGGGCATTACTGCGGGAGTGCTGCACTCTCGGAGGGACGGTACTGAGGGAGCGCCGCACTGTCAGAGGGGCAGTACTGAGGGAGCGCTGCACTGTCGGAGGGACAGTACTGAGGGAGCGCCTGCACTGCTCGGAGGGGCAGTACTGAGGGAGCGCCGCACTCTCGGAGGGACGGTACTGAGGGAGCGCCGCACTGTCAGAGAGGGCAGTACTGAGGGAGCGCTGCACTGTCGGAGGGACAGTACTGAGGGAGCGCCGCACTGTCGGAGGGGCAGTACTGAGGGAGCGCCGCACTGTCGGAGGAGCAGTACTGAGGGAGCGCCGCACTGTTCGAGGGGCAGTACTGAGGGAGCGTCGCACTGTCAGAGGGGCAGTACTGAGGGAGTGCTGCACTGTCGGAGGAGAAGTACTGAGGGCACGCTGCACTGTCGGAGAGGCAGTACTGAGGGAGCGCTGCACTGTCAGAGGAGAAGTACTGAAGGAGCGCTGCACTGTCGGAGGGGCAGTACTGAGGGAGTGCCGCACTGTCGGAGGGGCAGTACTGAGGGAGCGCTGCACTGTCGGAGGGGCAGTACTGAGGGAGTGCCGCACTGTCGGAGGGGCCGAACTGAGGGAGTGCTGCACTGTCGGAGGGGCAGTACTGAGGGAGCGCTGCACTGTCGGAGGGATAGTACTGAGGGACCCCTGCACTGTCGGAGGGGCAGTACTGAGGGAGTGCTGCACTGTCGGAGGGGCAGTACTGAGGGAGCGCCGCACTGTCGGAGGGGCAGTACTGAGGGAGCACGCACTGTCGGAGGGGCGGTACTGAGGGAGCACCGCACTGTCGGAGGGGCAGTACTGAGGGAGCGCTGCACTGTCGGAGGGGCAGTACTGAGGGAGCGCCGCACTGTCGGAGGGGCAGTACTGAGGGAGCGCCGCACTGTCGGAGGGGCAGTACTGAGGGAGCGCCGCACTGTCGGAGGGGCAGTACTGAGGGAGCGCCGCACTGTCGGAGGGGCAGTACTGAGGGAGTGCTGCACTGTCAGAGGGGCAGTACTGAGGGAGCGCTGCACTGTCGGAGGGGCAGTACTGAGAGAGAGCTGCACTGTCGGAGGGGCAGTGCTGAGGGAGCGCTGGAGGGTCAGTACTGAGGGAGCGCTGCACTGTCGGAGGGGCAGTACTGAGGGAGCGCTGCACTGTCAGAGGGGCAGTACTGAGGGAATGCTGCACTGTCGGAGGGTCAGTACTGAGGGAGCGCTGCACTGTCGGAGGGGCAGTACTGAGGGAGCGCTGCACTGTCGGAGGAGAAGTACTGAGGGCACGCTGCACTGTCGGAGGGGCAGTACTGAGGGAGCACTGCACTGTCGGAGGGGCAGTACTGAGGGAGTGCTGCACTGTCAGAGGGGCAGTACTGAGGGAGCGCTGCACTGTCGGAGGGGCAGTGCTGAGGGAGCGCTGCACTGTCGGAGGGGCAGTACTGAGGGAGCGCTGCACTGTCGGAGGGGCAGTACTGAGGGAGTGCCGCACTGTCGGAGGGGCAGTACTGAGGGAGCGCTGCACTGTCGGAGGGGCAGTACTGAGGGAGCGCTGCACTGTCGGAGGGATAGTACTGAGGGAGCACTGCACTGTCGGAGGGGCAGTACTGAGGGAGCGCCGCACTGTCGGAGGGGCAGTACTGAGGGAGTGCCGCACTGTCGGAGGGGCAGTACTGAGGGAGCGCTGCACTGTCGGAGGGGCAGTACTGAGGGAGCGCTGCACTGTCGGAGGGATAGTACTGAGGGAGCACTGCACTGTCGGAGGGGCAGTACTGAGGGAGTGCCGCACTGTCGGAGGGGCAGTACTGAGGGAGTGCCGCACTGTCGGAGGGGCAGTACTGAGGGAGTGCCGCACTGTCGGAGGGGCAGTACCGAGGGAGCGCCGCACTGTCGGAGGGGCAGTACTGAGGGAGCGCTGCACTGTCGGAGGGGCAGTACTGAGGGAGCGCTGCACTGTCGGAGGGGCAGTACTGAGGGAGCACTGCACTGTCGGAGGGGCAGTACTGAGGGTGTGCCGCACTGTCGGAGGGGCAGTACCGAGGGAGCGCTGCACTGTCGGAGGGGCAGTACTGAGGGAGCACTGCACTGTCGGAGGGGCAGTACTGAGGGAGTGCTGCACTGTCGGAGGGGCAGTACTGAGGGAGCGCCGCACTGTCGGAGGGGCAGTACTGAGGGAGTGCCGCACTGTCGGAGGGGCAGTACTGAGGGAGTGCCGCACTGTCGGAGGAGCAGTACTGAGGGAGTGCGACACTGTCAGATGTGTCGTCTTTCGGATGAGACATTAAACCGAGGCCCCGTCTGCCCTCTCGGGTGGACGTAAAAGATCCCACGGCCACTATTGGAAGAATAGCAGGGGAGTTCTCCCCGGTGTCCTGGGGCCAATATTTATCCCTCAACCAATATCAATAAAACAGATTATCTGGTGATTATCACATTGCTGTTTGTGGGAGCTTGCTGTGCGCAAATTGGCTGCTGCGTTTCCCACATTACAACAGTGACCACACTTCAAAAAGTACTTAATTGGCTGTAAAGCGCTTTGGGACGTCCTGAGGTCGTGAAAGCCGATTTATAAATACAAATCTTTCTTCTTTCACCCGTCCCCTCACACTGTGAAGGTACTTTAAATTTTTCCACTTTTGCCACCTCCTGTCTTGATTGGACCAGCTGTCCCAGGGGTACAGTTCCACCCCATTCTTCGTGTGTCACAGAGGATCAGCAGGAGTGATGAGGGGTTATGACAGGCGTCCTCTGTCAGCAGTGGGGCGCCGAGGCCCAATCGCAGCACCTCTATCAGCGCCTTGCCTCAGATTGGCTAACTCCGTGTGACTCCGGCCCACACCGGGCGAATCCCTACAAGTGGAATCTACTTTCTCTCGCTTTTAAAGGGACGTTGTCATCCAGCAGAGAGGACGAAGATTTTTAGAGGGAAAAATTGGGTTGCTTTGCGCCTCCCATTAGTGTCCCGGGGGGGGGGCGCTGCTAACGCCTCCCGCGAAATTCAGCGGCAGGTTAACGGCGCCGATAGCCAGTAGTGCCTTCCGGTCTCCCCCTGACCTATCGCCGGACGATATGTCCGACAGGGTCAAGGGGTATTTTTGCGGCCGCATCGACAATAATTAAAGGGCAGGTGCCGGGCGGCCATTTTTTTTGGGCCGCCTGCCCCCTCCCGCCTCCTCCTGCGGGGCGCCGGCCGCTATCGCTCCTCTTGAGTGCCGGGCTGTTTCCCCAGTGGTCCAGCAGGGCCCTGGTGCGCACAGCGCTAGGCCCCTCCCCTTTAATCAGGGGAGGGAGGCCTGCCATACCGTGGCGCCATGTGCCGGCGCTGCACGTAGCTCCGCGATATTGAGTGGGAGCGCCCCAAGAGGGAGGGAGCGCGCTTCCAGTAGCGTCCCGCCTCCTGCTTGGGGCGCTACCACTCAATTTACGGCGCGGGGGCGCTAACATTTTTGGAGCGCTAAAAGTAGCGCCCCGGCGAAGTTAGCGCCCTAAAGGGGACGCGACCGAAATTATCCCCCCAGTCTTTTTGAGGTTTTTGAAGTTTTATTTGTCGCTTTTCTCAGTGCTGTGATGTGGAGCTGCTCATTATTTGGATTTTCAATATCATGTTTCTAATTGTGGCACATCACTGGGAATCCAGTCCATCAGACTCGGTAAAACTCTGAGCACAGCATTTGGTCAGGTGTCTATACTCAGAGAATCATAGAAATTTACAGCACAGAAGGAGGCCATTCGGCCCATCGTGTCCGTGCCGGGCGACAAAGAGCTATCCAGCCTAATCCCACGTTCCAGCTCCTGGTCCGTAGCCCTGTAGGTTACAGCACTTCAAGGACATATCCAAGTACGTATTAAATGTGATGAGGGTTTCTGCCTCTACCACCCTTTCAGGCAGTGAGTTCCAGACCCCCACCACCCTCTGGGTGAAACATTTCTCCTCAACTCCCCTCTAATCCCCCTATCAATTACTTTAAATCTCTGCCCCTTGGTTATTGACCTCTCTGCTAAGGGAAATAGGTCCTTCCTATCCACTCTATCCAGGCCCCTCATCATTTTATACACCTCAATCAAATCTCCCCTCAGCCTCCTCTGTACTCAACACCACTTTGCAGTTGTCCCAGGACGGAGTCTGAAACTAGCCTCCGATAGTCTCCAGATGATTTTTGTTCCTGCTGATGACTGTCCCAGAGATCAGTAACTCCTCGAGTGAGGGGAGTCACCAGCAGTAATAGGTCCTGGTGTCATGCAGCACAGACGCACTGTCAGGCATGCCAGCCTCACATCTTCATCACTGAGCCCTGACTGCTACTGAGCCCTGCTTCAGTCCTCTGCTCTTTCTACAGAAGTCGATACCTGCAATTTCTTGTGATATGCAAATAAGAGGTTTCTAAGTTCTGTCTAGTTTCCTGACTGAAGTCGTTTATATTGAAGTGAAAGACATATGCAAATATCTGTCCAATTGCACTCGTAAAATGAGCTGTGAACGGGGCTGGAAATCTCAGCTTTCAGGTGTTTTCTTTTCAAAATGTTCCCACTGCTGAAGGTGTTGAGTCAGGGATGGCGATGTAGTCACATGGGCACATTAACAAATAAATAAACCCGTCCGCTCGATGGGGCAGTGTAGAGTGAGCTTTACTCTGTATCTAACCCGTGATGTACCTGCCCTGGGAGTGTTTGATGGGGACAGTGTAGAGGGCGCTTTACTCTGTATCTAACCCGTGCTGTACCTGCCCTGGGAGTGTTTGATGGGACAGTGTAGAGGGAGCTTTACTCTGTATCTAACCCGTGCTGTACCTGCCCTGGGAGTGTTTTATGGGACAGTGTAGAGGGAGCTTTACTCTGTATCTAACCCGTGCTGTACCTGCCCAGGGAGTGTTTTATGGGGCTGTGTTTGCAGGAAATGGAAAGTGTTTAATTCCTCAGTACTGCCAACACTTCACCTAAAAATAATTAAAATTGAAATATTTGTGTGTTGACTCACAGTATGATTAACAAGCTCTAATTGTGTGTTGGGGTACCTGTTTATCTTGGTGACTATGTAATTAGCTGTTTTATTAGACAGGAGCACAATACTGATACAAGCCTTCTAATCATTGTTTACTGCTGTGTGGCAGCTGATTTTTAAAATTACAATTCTGGGTGATTTACACACGCAGAGTTTGAATGGATTAACGAAGATTTTCCAGTGACTGTACAGAATGTAAAATTAGCAGTATTTTCTGTCATAATAAAAACAGGAAATGCTGCAAATACTCGGCAGGTCAGGCAGCATCTGTGGAGAGAGAGACAGAGTTAACGTTTCTGGTCGAAGGTCACCCACTTGAAACATTAACTCGGTTTCTCTCTCCACAGATGTTGCCTGACCTGCTGAGCAATTTTCCCTTTGAGCTGTTTGGCCGCACAGCTGTCTGGACAACCCGCGCTGCCGGCTCACCGTTTTATAAATGCTAAAACCATGCATAAAGGGGCTTCACAACCCCAAAAATATTAGAGGGAACATTGCTGGTGAGAGCTTCCAGCATTTTCAGTTTTAATTTCAGATTACCAGCATTCGCAGTATTTCGTTTTTGTATTAGTATTCTCTGTCGATTCAACAATTAGCGATATCTCATTCATCAATATTCTTTCTTTTTCTCCCCTTCTTCTGTTCCTGGAGCTTAACAGGAATCACCTTCGATTGCTTTATCCAACTGGCTATTATCTGGTGTGAGCGGGGAGAGTGGGTGTGAGCGGGGTCAGTGGGTGTGAGCGGGGAGAGTGGGTGTGAGCGG
>JASTWF010000642.1:30122-123213 GCA_030390025.1 Squalus acanthias | reverse complement strand
CCTGTTACCCGGGTGTGTGATACCCTGTTACCCGGGTGTGTGATACCCTGTTACCCGGGTGTGTGATACCCTGTTACCCGGGTGTGTGATACCCTGTTACCCGGGTGTGTGATACCCTGTTACCCGGGTGTGTGATACCCTGTTACCCGGGTGTGTGATACCCTGTTACCCGGGTGTGATACCCTGTTACCCGGGTGTGTGATACCCTGTTACCCGGGTGTGTGATACCCTGTTACCCGGGTGTGTGATACCCTGTTACCCGGGTGTGTGATACCCTGTTACCCGGTGTGTGATACCCTGTTACCCGGGTGTGTGATACCCTGTTACCCGGGTGTGTGATACCCTGTTACCCGGGTGTGTGATACCCTGTTACCCGGGTGTGTGATACCCTGTTACCCTGTGTGTGATACCCTGTTACCCGGGTGTGTGATACCCTGTTACCCGGGTGTGTGATACCCTGTTACCCGGGTGTGTGATACCCTGTTACCCGGGTGTGTGATACCCTGTTACCCGGGTGTGTGATACCCTGTTACCCGGGTGTGTGATACCCTGTTACCCGGGTGTGTGATACCCTGTTACCCGGGTGTGTGATACCCTGTTACCCGGGTGTGTGATACCCTGTTACCCGGGTGTGTGATACCCTGTTACCCGGGTGTGTGATACCCTGTTACCCGGGTGTGTGATACCCTGTTACCCGGGTGTGTGATACCCTGTTACCCGGGTGTGTGATACCCTGTTACCCGGGTGTGTGATACCCTGTTACCCGGGTGTGTGATACCCTGTTACCCGGTGTGTGATACCCTGTTACCCGGGTGTGTGATACCCTGTTACCCGGGTGTGTGATACCCTGTTACCCGGGTGTGTGATACCCTGTTACCCGGGTGTGTGATACCCTGTTACCCGGGTGTGTGATACCCTGTTACCCGGGTGTGTGATACCCTGTTACCCAGGTGTGTGATACCCTGTTACCCGGGTGTGTGATACCCTGTTACCCGGGTGTGTGATACCCTGTTACCCGGGTGTGAGATACCCTGTTACCGGGTGTGTGATACCCTGTTACCCGGGTGTGTGATACCCTGTTACCCGGGTGTGTGATACCCTGTTACCCGGGTGTGTGATACCCTGTTACCCGGGTGTGTGATACCCTGTTACCCGGGTGTGTGATACCCTGTTACCCGGGTGTGTGATACCCTGTTACCTGGGTCTGTGATACCCTGTTACCCGAGTGTGTGATACCCTGTTACCCGGGTGTGTGGTACCCTGTTACCCGGGTGTGTGATACCCTGTTACCTGGGTGCGTGATACCCTGTTACCCGGGTGTGTGGTACCCTGTTACCCGGGTGTGTGATACCCTGTTATCCGGGTGAGATACCCTGGTACCCGGGTGTGATTTATCCTGTTACCCGGGTGTGAGATACCCTGTTATCCGGGTGTGTGATACCCTGTTACCCGGGTGTGATACCCTGTTACCCGGGTGTGAGATAGCCTGTTACCCGGGTGTGAGATACCCTGTTACCCAGGTGTGTGATACCCTGTTACCCGGGTGTGATTTATCCTGTTACCCGGGTGTGTGATACCCTGTTACCCGGGTGTGTGATACCCTGTTACCCGGGTGTGTGTTACCCTGTTACCCGTGTGTGTGATACCCTGTTACCCGTGTGTGATTTATCCTGTTACCCTGGTGTGTGATACCCTGTTACCCGGGTGTGTGATACCCTGTTACCCGGGTGTGTGATACCCTGTTGCCCGGGTGTGTGGTCCCCTGTTACCCGGGTGTGTGATACCCTGTTACCCGTGTGTGATTTATCCTGTTACCCTGGTGTGTGATACCCTTTTACCCGGGTGTGTGATACCCTGTTATCCGGATGTGTGATACAGTGTTAACCGGGTGTGTGTTACCCTGTTATCCGGGTGTGTGATACCCTGTTACCCGGGTGTGTGATACCCTGTTACCCGTGTGTGATTTATCCTGTTACCCGGGTGTGTGATACCCTGTTACCCGGGTGTGTGATACCCTGTTACCCGGGTGTGTGATATCCTGTTACCCGGGTGTGTGTTACCCTGTTACCCATGTGTGATTTATCCTGTTGCCCGGGTGTGTGATACCGTGTTACCCAGGTGTGTGATACCCTGTTACCCGGGTGTGTGATACCCTGTTACCCGGGTGTGTGATACCGTGTTACCCAGGTGTGTGATACCCTGTTACCCGGGTGTGTGATACCCTGTTACCCGGTGTGTGATACCTGTTACCCGGGTGTGTGATACCCTGTTACCCGGGTGTGTGATACCCTGTTACCCGGGTGTGTGATACCCTGTTACCCGTGTGTGATTTATCCTGTTACCCTGGTGTGTGATACCCTTTTACCCGGGTGTGTGATACCCTGTTACCCGGGTGTGTGATACCCTGTTACCCGGGTGTGTGGTACACTGTTACCCGGGTGTGTGATACCCTGTTACCCGGGTGTGTGATACCCTGTTACCCGGATGTGTGATACCGTGTTACCCGGGTGGGTGATACCCTGTTACCCGGGTGTGTGATACCCTGTTACTCGGGTGTGTGAGACCCTGTTACCCGGGTGTGTGATACCCTGTTACCCGGGTGTGTGATACCCTGTTACCCGGGTGTGTGATACCCTGTTACCCGGGTGTGTGATACCCTGTTACCCGGGTGTGTGATACCCTGTTACCCGGGTGTGTGATACCCTGTTACCCGGGTGTGTGATACCCTGTTACCCGGGTGTGTGATACCCTGTTACCCGGGTGTGTGATACCCTGTTACCCGGGTGTGATACCCTGTTACCCGGGTGTGTGATACCCTGTTACCCGGGTGTGTGATACCCTGTTACCCGGGTGTGTGATACCCTGTTACCCGGGTGTGTGATACCCTGTTACCCGGGTGTGTGATACCCTGTTACCCGGGTGTGTGATACCCTGTTACCCGGGTGTGTGATACCCTGTTACCCGGGTGTGTGATACCCTGTTACCCGGGTGTGTGATACCCTGTTACCCGGGTGTGATACCCTGTTACCCGGGTGTGTGATACCCTGTTACCCGGGTGTGTGATACCCTGTTACCCGGGTGTGTGATACCCTGTTACCCGGGTGTGTGATACCCTGTTACCCGGGTGTGTGATACCGTGTTACCCGGGTGTGTGATACCCTGTTACCCGGGTGTGTGATACCCTGTTACCCGGGTGTGTGATACCCTGTTACCCGGGTGTGTGATACCCTGTTACCCGGGTGTGTGATACCCTGTTACCCGGGTGTGTGATACCCTGTTACCCGGGTGTGTGATACCCTGTTACCCGGGTGTGTGATACCCTGTTACCCGGGTGTGTGATACCCTGTTACCCTGGTGTGTGATACCCTGTTACCCGGGTGTGTGATACCCTGTTACCCGGGTGTGTGATACCCTGTTACCCTGGTGTGTGATACCCTGTTACCCGGGTGTGTGATACCCTGTTACCCGGGTGTGTGATACCCTGTTACCCGGGTGTGTGATACCCTGTTACCCGGGTGTGTGATACCCTGTTACCCGGGTGTGTGATACCCTGTTACCCGGGTGTGTGATACCCTGTTACCCGGGTGTGTGATACCCTGTTACCCGGGTGTGTGATACCCTGTTACCCGGGTGTGTGATACCCTGTTACCCGGGTGTGTGATACCCTGTTACCCGGGTGTGTGATACCCTGTTACCCGGGTGTGTGATACCCTGTTACCCGGGTGTGTGATACCCTGTTACCCGGGTGTGTGATACCCTGTTACCCGGGTGTGTGATACCCTGTTACCCGGGTGTGTGATACCCTGTTACCCGGGTGTGTGATACCCTGTTACCCGGGTGTGTGATACCCTGTTACCCGGGTGTGTGATACCCTGTTACCCGGGTGTGTGATACCCTGTTACCCGGGTGTGTGATACCCTGTTACCCGGGTGTGTGATACCCTGTTACCCGGGTGTGTGATACCCTGTTACCCGGGTGTGTGATACCCTGTTACCCGGGTGTGTGATACCCTGTTACCCGGGTGTGTGATACCCTGTTACCCGGGTGTGTGATACCCTGTTACCCGGGTGTGTGATACCCTGTTACCCGGGTGTGTGATACCCTGTTACCCGGGTGTGTGATACCCTGTTACCCGGGTGTGTGATACCCTGTTACCCGGGTGTGTGATACCCTGTTACCCGGGTGTGTGATACCCTGTTACCCGGGTGTGTGATACCCTGTTACCCGGGTGTGTGATACCCTGTTACCCGGGTGTGTGATACCCTGTTACCCGGGTGTGTGATACCTGTTACCCGGGTGTGTGATACCCTGTTACCCGGGGTGTGATACCCTGTTACCCGGGTGTGTGATACCCTGTTACCCGGGTGTGTGATACCTGTTACCCGGGTGTGTGATACCCTGTTACCCGGGTGTGTGATACCCTGTTACCCGGGTGTGTGATACCCTGTTACCCGGGTGTGTGATACCCTGTTACCCGGGTGTGTGATACCCTGTTACCCGGGTGTGTGATACCCTGTTACCCGGGTGTGTGATACCCTGTTACCCGGGTGTGTGATACCCTGTTACCCGGGTGTGTGATACCCTGTTACCCGGGTGTGTGATACCCTGTTACCATGTGTGTGATACCCTGTTACCCGGGTGTGTGATACCCTGTTACCCGGGTGTAGTGATACCCTGTTACCCGGGTGTGTGATACCCTGTTACCCGGGTGTGAGATACCCTGTTACCCGGGTGGTGAATACCCTGTTTCCCGGGTGTGTGATACCCTGTTACCCGGGTGTGTGATACCCTGTTACCCGGTGGTGTGATATCCTGTTACCCGGGTGTGTGATAGCCTGTTACCCGGGCTGTGTGATACCCTGTTACCCGGGTGTGGAGATACCCTGTTTCCCGGTGTGTGATACCCTGTTACCCGGGTGTGTGATACCCTGTTACCCGGGTGTGTGATACCCTGTTACCCGGGTGGTGATACCCTGTTACCCGGTGTGTGATACCCTGTTTACCCAGGGTGTGTGATACCCTGTTACCCCGGGGTGTGATACCCTGTTACCCGGGTGTGTTGATACCCTGTTACCGGGTGTGTGATACCCTGTTACCCGGGTGTGATACCTGTTTGCGGGTGTGTGATACCTGTTACCCGGTGTTGATTTATCATGTTGCCCGGGTGTGTGATACCCTGTTACCCGGGTGTGTGATACCCTGTTACCCGGGTGTGATTTATCATGTTGCCCGGGTGTGTGATACCCTGTTACCCGGGTGTGTGATACCCTGTTATCCGGGTGTTATTTATCCTGTTACCCGGGTGTGTGATACCCTGTTACCCGGGTGTGTGTTACCCTGTTACCCGGGTGTGATTTATTCTGTTACCCGGGTGTGTGATACCCTGTTACCTGGGTATGTGATACCCTGTTACCCGGGTGTGATTTATCCTGTTACCCGGGTGTGTGATACCCTGTTACCCGGGTGTGATTTATCCTGTTGCCCGGGTGTGTGATACCCTGTTACCCGGGTGTGATTTATCCTGTTACCCGGTGTGTTATCTGTTGCCCGGGTGTGTGATACCCTGTTACCGGATGTGATTTATCCTGTTACCGGGTGTGTGTTACCCTGTAGCCCGGTGTGTGATACCTGTTACCCGGTGTGTGATACCCTGTTACCGGGTGTGTGATACCCTGTTACCGGGTGTGTGATACCCTGTTACCCGGGTGTGTGATACCCTGTTTACCCGGGTGTGATGATACCCTGTTACCCGGGTGTGTGATACCCTGTTACCCGGGTGTGTGATACTCCTGTTACCGGGTGTGTGATACCTGTTACCCGGGTGTGTGATACCCTGTTACCCGGGTGTGTGATTCCCTGTTACCCGGGTGTGTGATACCTGTTACCGGGTGTGTGATACCCTGTTACCCGGTGTGTGATACCCTGTTACCCGGGTGTGTGATACCTGTTACCCGAGGTGTGTGATACCCTGTTACCGGGTGTGTGATACCGTGTTACCCGGGTGTGTGATACCCTGTACCCGGGTGTGTGATACCCTGTTACCCGGGTGTGTGATACCCTGTTACCCGGGTGTGTGCTACCCTGTACCCGGGTGTGTGATACCCTGTTACCCGGGTGTGTGATACCCTGTTACCCGGGTGTGTGATACCCTGTTACCCGGGTGTGTGATACCCTGTTACCCGGGTGTGTGATACCCTGTTACCCGGGTGTGTGATACCCTGTTACCCGGGTGTGTGATACCCTGTTACCCGGGTGTGTGATACCCTGTTACCCGGGTGTGTGATACCCTGTTACCCGGGTGTGTGATACCCTGTTACCCGGGTGTGTGATACCCTGTTACCCGGGTGTGTGATACCCTGTTACCCGGGTGTGTGATACCCTGTTACCCGGGTGTGTGATACCCTGTTACCCGGGTGTGTGATACCCTGTTACCGGGTGTGTGATACCCTGTTTCCCGGGTGTCTGATACCCTGTTACCCGGGTGTGTGATACCCTGTTACCCGGGTGTGTGATACCCTGTTACTCGGGTGTGTGATACCCTGTTACCCGGGTGTGTGATACCCTGTTACCCGGGTGTGTGATACCCTGTTACTCGGGTGTGTGAGACCCTGTTACCCGGGTGTATGATATCCTGTTACCCGGCTGTGATTTATCCTGTTACCCGGGTGTGTGATACCCTGTTACCCGGGTGTGTGATACCCTGTTACCCGGGTGTGAGATACCCTGTTACCCGGGTGTGTGCTACCCTGTTACCCGGGTGTGTGATACCCTGTTACCCGGGTGTGTGATACCCTGTTACCCGGGTGTGTGATACCCTGTTACCCGGGTTTGTGATACCCTGTTACCCGGGTGTGTGATACCCTGTTACCCGGGTGTGATACCCTGTTATCCGGGTGTGTGATACCCTGTTACCCGGGTGTGTGATACCGTGTTACCCTGGTGTGTGATACCCTGTTACCCGGGTGTGTGATACCCTGTTACCCGGGTGTGTGATACCGTGTTACCCGGGTGTGTGATACCCAGTTACCCGGGTGTGTGATACCCTGTTACCCGGGTGTGTGATACCCTGTTACCCGGGTGTGTGATACCCTGTTACCCGGGTGTGTGATACCCTGTTGCCCGGGTGTGTGATACCCTGTTACCCGTGGGTGTGATTCCCTGTAACCCTGGTGTGAGATACCCTCTTACCAGGGTGTGTGATACCCTGTTACCCTGGTGTGTGATACCCTGTTACCCGGGTGTGTGATACCCTGTTACCCGGGTGTGTGATACCGTGTTACCCTGGTGTGTGATACCCTGTTACCCGGGTGTGTGATACCCTGTTACCCGGGTGTTTGATACCCTGTTACCAGGGTGTGTGATACCCTGTTACCCGGGTGTGTGGTACCCTGTTACCCGGGTGTGTGATACCCTGTTACCCGGGTGTGTGATACCCTGTTACCCGGGTGTGTGATATCCTGTTACCCGGGTGTGTGATACCCTGTTACCCGGGTGTGTGATACCCTGTTACCCGGGTGTGTGATACCCTGTTACCCGGGTGTGTGATACCCTGTTACCCGGGTGTGTGATACCCTGTTACCCGGGTGTGTGATACCCTGTTACCCGGGTGTGTGGTACCCTGTTACCCGGGTGTGTGATACCCTGTTACCCGGGTGTGTGATACCCTGTTACCCGGGTGTGTGATACCCTGTTACCCGGGTGTGTGATACCCTGTTACCCGGGTGTGTGATACCCTGTTACCCGGGTGTGTGATACCCTGTTACCCGGGTGTGTGATACCCTGTTACCCGGGTGTGTGATACCCTGTTACCCGGGTGTGTGATACCCTGTTACCCGGGTGTGTGATACCCTGTTACCCGGGTGTGTGATACCCTGTTACCCGGGTGTGTGATACCCTGTTATCCGGGTGTGTGATACCCTGTTACCCGGGTGTGTGATACCCTGTTACCCGGGTGTGAGATACCCTGTTATCCGGGTGTGTGATACCCTGTTACCCGGGTGTGTGATACCCTGTTACCCGGGTGTGTGATACCCTGTTACCCGGGTGTGTGATACCCTGTTACCCGGGTGTGTGATACCCTGTTACCCGGGTGTGTGATACCCTGTTACCCGGGTGTGTGATACCCTGTTACCCGGGTGTGTGATACCCTGTTACCCGGGTGTGTGATACCCTGTTACCCGGGTGTGTGATACCCTGTTACCCGGGTGTGTGATACCCTGTTACCCGGGTGTGTGATACCCTGTTACCCGGGTGTGTGATACCCTGTTACCCGGGTGTGTGATACCCTGTTACCCGGGTGTGTGATACCCTGTTACCCGGGTGTGTGATACCCTGTTACCCGGGTGTGTGATACCCTGTTACCCGGGTGTGTGATACCCTGTTACCCGGGTGTGTGATACCCTGTTACCCGGGTGTGTGATACCCTGTTACCCGGTGTGTGATACCCTGTTACCCGGGTGTGTGATACCCTGTTACCCGGGTGTGTGATACCCTGTTACCCGGGTGTGTGATACCCTGTTACCCGGGTGTGTGATACCCTGTTACCCGGGTGTGTGATACCCTGTTACCCGGGTGTGTGATACCCTGTTACCCGGGTGTGTGATACCCTGTTACCCGGGTGTGTGATACCCTGTTACCCGGGTGTGTGATACCCTGTTACCCGGGTGTGTGATACCCTGTTACCCGGGTGTGTGATACCCTGTTACCCGGGTGTGTGATACCCTGTTACCCGGGTGTGTGATACCCTGTTACCCGGGTGTGTGATACCCTGTTACCCGGGTGTGTGATACCCTGTTACCCGGGTGTGTGATACCCTGTTACCCGGGTGTGTGATACCCTGTTACCCGGGTGTGTGATACCCTGTTACCCGGGTGTGTGATACCCTGTTACCCGGGTGTGTGATACCCTGTTACCCGGGTGTGTGATACCCTGTTACCCGGGTGTGTGATACCCTGTTACCCGGGTGTGTGATACCCTGTTACCCGGGTGTGTGATACCCTGTTACCCGGGTGTGTGATACCCTGTTACCCGGGTGTGTGATACCCTGTTACCCGGGTGTGTGATATCCTGTTACCCGGGTGTGTGATACCTGTTACCGGGTGTGTGATACCCTGTTACCGGGTGTTAGATAGCCTGTTACCGGGTGTGTGATACCCTGTTACCCGGGTGTGTGATACCCTGTTACCCGGGTGTGTGATACCCTGTTACCCGGTGTGTGATACCCTGTTACCCGGGTGTGTGATACCCTGTTACCCGGGTGTGTGATACCCTGTTACCCTGGTGTGTGATACCCTGTTACCCGGGTGTGTGATACCCTGTTACCCGGGTGTGTGATACCCTGTTACCCGGGTGTGTGATACCCTGTTACCCGGGTGTGATACCCTGTTACCCGGGTGTGTGATACCTGTTACCCGGGTGTGTGATACCCTGTTACCCGGGTGTGTGATACCCTGTTACCCGGGTGTGTGATACCCTGTTACCCGGGTGTGTGATTCCCTGTAACCCTGGTGTGAGATACCCTGTTACCCGGGTGTGTGATACCCTGTTACCCGGGTGTGTGATACCCTGTTACCCGGGTGTGTGATACCCTGTTACCCGGGTGTGTGATACCGTGTTACCCTGGTGTGTGATACCCTGTTACCCGGGTGTGTGATACCCTGTTACCCGGGTGTGTGATACCCTGTTACCAGGGTGTGTGATACCCTGTTACCCGGGTGTGTGATACCCTGTTACCCGGGTGTGTGATACCCTGTTACCCGGGTGTGTGATACCCTGTTACCCGGGTGTGTGATACCCTGTTACCCGGGTGTGTGATACCCTGTTACCCGGGTGTGTGATACCCTGTTACCCGGGTGTGTGATACCCTGTTACCCGGGTGTGTGATACCCTGTTACCCGGGTGTGTGGTACCCTGTTACCCGGGTGTGTGATACCCTGTTACCTGGGTGTGTGATACCCTGTTACCCGGGTGTGTGATACCCTGTTACCCGGGTGTGTGATACCCTGTTACCCGGGTGTGATACCCTGTTACCCGGGTGTGATTACCCTGTTACCCGGGTGTGTGATACCCTGTTACCCGGGTGTGTGATACCCTGTTACCCGGGTGTGTGATACCCTGTTACCCGGGTGTGTGATACACTGGTACCCGGGTGTGTGATACCCTGTTACCCGGTGTGTGATACCCTGTTACCCGGGTGTGTGATACCCTGTTACCCGGGTGTGTGATACCCTGTTACCCGGGTGTGTGATACCCTGTTACCCGGGTGTGTGATACCCTGTTACCCGGGTGTGTGATACCCTGTTACCCGGGTGTGTGATACCCTGTTACCCGGGTGTGTGATACCCTGTTACCCGGGTGTGTGATACCTAGTTACCCGGGTGTGTGATACCCTGTTACCCGGGTGTGTGATACCCTGTTACCCGGGTGTGTGATACCCTGTTACCCGGGTGTGTGATACCCTGTTACCCGGGTGTGTGATACCCTGTTACCCGGGTGTGTGATACCTGTTACCCGGGTGTGATTATCCTGTTACCCGGGTGTGTGATACCCTGTTACCCGGTGTGTGATACCCTGTTACCGGGTGTGTGATACCCTGTTACCCGGGTGTGTGATACCCTGTTACCCGGTGTGTGATACCCTGTTACCCGGGTGTGTGATACCTGTTACCCGGGTGTGATACCCTGTTACCCGGGTGTGTGATACCCTGTTACCCGGGTGTGTGATACCCTGTTACCCGGGTGTGTGATACCCTGTTACCCGGGTGTGATACCCTGTTACCCGGGTGTGTGATACCCTGTTACCCGGGTGTGTGATACCCTGTTACCCGGGTGTGTGATACCCTGTTACCCGGGTGTGTGATACCCTGTTACCCGGGTGTGTGATACCCTGTTACCCGGGTGTGTGATACCCTGTTACCCGGGTGTGTGATACCCTGTTACCCGGGTGTGTGATACCTGTTACCCGGGTGTGTGATACCCTGTTACCCGGGTGTGTGATACCCTGTTACCCGGGTGTGATACCCTGTTACCCGGGTGTGTGATACCCTGTTACCCGGGTGTGTGATACCTGTTACCCGGGTGTGTGATACCCTGTTACCCGGGTGTGATACCCTGTTACCCGGGTGTGATACCCTGTTACCCGGGTGTGTGATACCCTGTTACCTGGGTGTGATTTATCATGTTGCCCGGGTGTGTGATACCCTGTTACCCGGGTGTGATTTATCATGTTGCCCGGGTGTGTGATACCCTTTTACCCGGGTGTGTGATACCCTGTTACCCGGGTTTGTGTTACCCTGTTACCCGGGTGTGTGATACCCTGTCACCCGGGTCTGATACCCTGTTATCCGGGTGTGTGATACCCTGTTACCCGGGTGTGTGATACCGTGTTACCCTAGTGTGTGATACCCTGTTACCCGGGTGTGTGATACCGTGTTACCCGGGTGTGGGATACCGTGTTACCCGGGTGTGTGACACCCAGTTACCCGGGTGTGATACACTGTTAACCGGGTGTGTGATACCGAGTTACCCGGGTGTGTGATACCCTGTTACCCGGGTGTGTGATACCCTGTTGCCCGGGTGTGTGATACCATGTTACCCGTGGGTGTGATTCCCTGTAACCCTGGTGTGAGATACCCTCTTACCAGGGTGTGTGATACCCTGTTACCCTGGTGTGTGATACCCTGTTACCCGGGTGTGTGATACCCTGTTACCCGGGTGTGTGATACCGTGTTACCCTGGTGTGTGATACCCTGTTACCCGGGTGTGTGATACCCTGTTACCCGGGTGTTTGATACCCTGTTACCAGGGTGTGTGATACCCTGTTACCCGGGTGTGTGGTACCCTGTTACCCGGGTGTGTGATACCCTGTTACCCGGGTGTGTGATACCCTGTTACCCGGGTGTGTGATATCCTGTTACCCGGGTGTGTGATACCCTGTTACCCGCGTGTGTGATACCCTGTTACCCGGGTGTGTGATACCCTGTTACCCGGGTGTGTGATACCCTGTTACCCGGGTGTGTGGTACCCTGTTACCCGGGTGTGTGATACCCTGTTACCTGGGTGTGTGATACCCTGTTACCCGGGTGTGTGGTACCCTGTTACCCAGGTGTGTGATACCCTGTTATCCGGGTGAGATACCCTGGTACCCGGGTGTGTGATACCCTGTTACCCGGGTGTGTGATACCCTGTTACCGGGTGTGTGATACCCTGTTACCCGGGTGTGTGATACCCTGTTACCCGGGTGTGTGATACCCTGTTACCCGGGTGTGTGATACCCTGTTACCCGGGTGTGTGATACCCTGTTACCCGGGTGTGTGATACCCTGTTACCCGGGTGTGTGATACCCTGTTACCCGGGTGTGTGATACCCTGTTACCCGGGTGTGTGATACCCTGTTACCCGGGTGTGTGATACCCTGTTACCCGGGTGTGTGATACCTAGTTTCCCGGGTGTGTGATATCCTGTTACCCGGGTGTGTGATATCCTGTTACCCGGGTGTGTGATACCCTGTTACCGGGTGTTAGATAGCCTGTTACCCGGGTGTGTGATACCCTGTTACCCGGGTGTGTGATACCCTGTTACCCGGTGTGTGATATCCTGTTACCCGGGTGTGTGATACCCTGTTACCCGGGTGTGTGATACCCTGTTACCCGGGTGTGATACCCTGTTACCCGGGTGTGTGATACCCTGTTACCCGGGTGTGATTTACCCTGTTACCCGGGTGTGTGATACCCTGTTACCCGGGTGTGATACCCTGTTACCCGGGTGTGTGTACCCTGTTTCCGGGTGTTAGTTATCCCTGTTACCCGGGTGTGTGATACCGCTGTTACCCGGGTGTGATTATCATGTTGCCCGTGTGTGTGATACCCTGTTACCCGGGTGTGTGATACCCTGTTATCCGGGTGTGTGATACCCTGTTACCCGGGTGTGTGATACCCTGTTACCCGGGTGTGATTATCCCTGTTGCCCGGGTGTGTGATACCCTGTTACCCCGGGAGTGTGATACCCTGTTACCCGGGTGTGATTACCCTGTTGCCCGGGTGTGTGATACCCTGTTACCCTGGTGTGTGATACCTGTTACCCGGGTGTGATTTATCCTGTTACCCGGGTGTGTGTTACCCTGTTACCCGGATGTGATTTATCCTGTTACCCGGGTGTGTGATACCCTGTTACCCGGGTGTGTGATACCCTGTTACCCGGGTGTGTGATACCCTGTTACCCGGGTGTGTGATACCCTGTTACCGGGTGTGTGATACCCTGTTACCCGGGTGTGTGATACCCTGTTACCCGGGTGTGTGATACCCTGTTACCCGGGTGTGTGATACCCTGTTACCCGGGTGTGTGATACCTAGTTACCCGGGTGTGTGATACCCTGTTACCCGGGTGTGTGATACCCTGTTACCCGGGTGTGTGATACCCTGTTACCCGGGTGTGTGATACCCTGTTACCCGGGTGTGTGATACCCTGTTACCCGGGTGTGTGATACCCTGTTACCCGGGTGTGTGATACCCTGTTACCCGGGTGTGTGATACCCTGTTACCCGGGTGTGTGATACCCTGTTACCCGGGTGTGTGATACCTGTTACCCGGGTGTGTGATACCCTGTTACCCGGGTGTGTGATACCCTGTTACCCGGGTGTGTGATACCCTGTTACCCGGGTGTGTGATACCCTGTTACCTGGGTATGTGATACCCTGTTACCCGGGTGTGATTTATCCTGTTACCCGGGTGTGTGATACCCTGTTACCCGGGTGTGATTTATCCTGTTGCCCGGGTGTGTGATACCCTGTTACCCGGGTGTGATTTATCCTGTTACCCGGGTGTGATTTATCCTGTTGCCCGGGTGTGTGATACCCTGTTACCCGGGTGTGATTTATCCTGTTACCCGGGTGTGTGTTACCCTGTTACCCGGGTGTGATTTGTCCTGTTGCCCGGGTGTGTGTTACCCTGTTACCCGGGTGTGATTTATCCTGTTGCCCGGGTGTGTGATACCCTGTTACCCGGGTGTGTGATACCCTGTTACCCGGGTGTGATTTATCCTGTTACCCAGGTGTGATTTATCCTGTTACCCGGGTGTGTGTTACCCTGTTACCCGGGTGTGATTTATCCTGTTGCCCGGGTGTGTGATACCCTGTTACCTGGGTGTGATTTATCCTGTTACCCGGGTGTGTGTTACCCTGTTACCCGGGTGTGATTTATCCTGTTGCCCGGGTGTGTGATACCCTGTTACCCGGGTGTGATTATCCTGTTACCTGGGTGTGATTTATCCTGTTACCCGGGTGTGTGTTACCCTGTTACCCGGGTGTGATTTATCCTGTTGCCCGGGTGTGTGATACCCTGTTACCCAGGTGTGATTTATCCTGTTGCCCGGGTGTGTGATACCCTGTTACCCGGGTGTGTGATACCCTGTTACCCGGGTGTGATACCCTGTTACCCGGGTGTGTGATACCCTGTTACCCGGGTGTGTGATACCCTGTTATCCGGGTGTTATTTATCCTGTTGCCCGGGTGTGTGATACCCTGTTACCCGGGTGTGATTTATCCTGTTGCCCGGGTGTGTGATACCCTGTTACCCGGGTGTGATACCCTGTTACCCGGATGTGTGATACCCTGTTATCCGGGTGTTATTTATCCTGTTGCCCGGGTGTGTGATACCGTGTTACCCGGGTGTGATTTATCCTGTTGCCCGGGTGTGTGATACCCTGTTACCTGGTTTAGTTCTGTAATGAATGAGGGTGCAGTCTGGTGGTTCTGTGTTGTTTGGTTCTGGTAGTTTTATCTGCGTGCTGTGCTCTCCCTTACATTGGGAGAGATGTGACCCTCAGCTTCTGGAGTGTGACAGATGTATTTTGCGTCTGGTCTGTCTCCAGGCACTGGCTGATCTGCCCTCTCTTGTTCACACATTGCTCTGGCCCCTCAGTTCGTACAACAGCAGCTGTTGAGTCTAACAGCTGCACCAGACAACCAAAGCTTTGGGCAGGAACACGTTCTCCGAATGGGAGCGTTGATGCAACTTTATCCACCCGCTCGGGGACAGGTGCGGACTGTTTACCAAAAATTCTGGAAATTAAGAAGGGCAACCTTCGGAAGAATTTCAGTCACATGATGGGCGTAACTCCACAGACATTGAGTTTGACCCTGTCACACACAAAACAAGGCTAAAGTCACCGAGAAACTGCTTTGTTGTGTTGTATTTCCTGGGCGCAGTTGTCAAGAAAGTTGCGTCACAAACCCCAGACATGGACATTGTCCCAGCAATGTGCGATTGCAACATTCTTTGGTCGGGCTGGTGTCCCAGCCCTCGGGACTGCTGTACCATTACCATCGTTAACAATCAGTCCCCAGCCTGCATCTTCACTGTCAGCAGCCGTGGGCCCATCGGACTGAGACAGGACAATCACAACAGTGACCTGTTGGGCGGCTGTGTGCAGCTTGTGTCGGTCACTGGGGCCGTTCTGTTACACGCCAGGGTCTGGCCTGCTGGAGCCCGGCTGTGGAGCTGGTCTGCGAAGGGTTAATGGGCAGCAGCCCGGGCACAGCCACTGGTGCTTTGTTTCCAGACAGGCTGCGTTGCGGTTACAATGCACTGGGGCATCCAGCCAGACGTCTGTTAACCTTGGTTTGATCCCGCCTGTCAGACCCACAGTGAATCTGCAGCCACGAGCTCAGTGAGGAGCCCTGGACTCGGGGACCAGCAGTGAGGTGAAGTCCACAGAGCATCCCTTATACAAAAAAACAGACTTGCATTTCTGTAGCGCCTTTCACAACTTCAGCACCTCCCAAAGCACTTTACAGGCAATGAATTAATTTTGAAATGTGGGCACTGTTGTAATGGAGGAAACACAGCAGCCAACTTGCGCACAGCAAGCTCCCACAAACAGCCATGTGATAATGACCAGATCAGCTGTTTTAGTGATGTTGGTTGGGGAATAAATATTGGTCAGGACACTGGTGAGAACTCCCCTGCTCCTCTTCGAAATAGTTCCATGGGATCTTTTATGTCCACCTGAGAGGGCAGACAGGGCCTCGGTTTAACATCTCATCCAATAGGCGGCCCCTCCAACAGTGCAGCGCTCCCTCAGTACTGCCCCTCCGACAGTGCGGCGCTCCCTCAGTACTGCCCCTCCGACAGTGCAGCGCTCCCTCAGTACTGTCCCTCCGACAGTGCGGCGCTCCCTCAGTACTGCCCCTCCGACAGTGCAGTGCTCCCTCAGTACTGCCCCTCCGACAGTGCAGTGCTCCCTCAGTACTGCCCCTCCGACAGTGCAGCGCTCCCTCAGTACTGCCCCTCCGACAGTGCGGCGCTCCCTCAATACTGCCCCTCCGACAGTGCAACACTCCCTCAGTACTGCTCCTCTGACAGTGCAGCACTCCCTCAGTACTGACCCTCCAACAGTACAGCGCTCCCTCAGTACTGCCCCTCCGACATTGCAGCGCTCCCTCAGTACTGCCCCTCCGACATTGCAGCGCTCCCACAGTATTGCCCCTCCGACAGTGCGGCGCTCCCTCAGTACTGCCCCTCCGACAGTGCGGCGCTCCCTCAGTACTGCCCCTCCGACATTGCAGCGCTCCCTCAGTACTGCCCCTCCGACAGTGCGGCGCTCCCTCAGTACTGCCCCTCCGACATTGCAGCGCTCCCTCAGTACTGTCTCTCCGACAGTGCGGTGCTCTCTCAGACTGCCCCTCCGACAGTGCAGCGCTCCCTCAGTACTGTCTCTCCGACAGTGCAGCACTCCCTCAGTACCGACCCTCCGACAGTGCGGCTCTCCCTCAGTACTGCCCCTCCGACAGTGCGGCGCTCCCTCAGTACTGCCCCTCTGACAGTGTAGCGCTCCCTCAGTACCTCCCCTCCGACAGTGGAGCACTCCCTCAGTACTGCAGCTCCGACAGTGCAGTGCTCCCTCAGTATTTCACCTCCAACAGTGTGTGCTCCCTCAGTACTGCCCTTCCGAAAGTACAGCGCTCCCTCAGTACTGCCCCTCTGACAGTGCAGCACTCCCTCAGTACCGCCCCGCCGAAAGTGCGGCGCTCCCTCAGTACCGCCCCTCCGACAGTGCAGCACTCCCTCAGTACTGCCCCTCCGACAGTGCGGCGCTCCCTCAGTACTGCCCCTCCGACAGTGCAGGGCTCCCTCAGTACTGCTCCTCTGACAGTGTAGCACTCCCTCAGTACTGCCCCTCCAACAGTACACGCTCCCTCAGTACTGCCCCTCCGACAGTACAGCGCTCCCTCAGTACTGCCCCCCCGACATTGCAGCGCTCCCACAGTATTGCCCCTCCGACAGTGCAGCGCTCCCTCAGTACTGCCCCTCCGACAGTGCAGCGCTACCTCAGTACTGTCTCTCCGACAGTGCAGCGCTCCCTCAGTTCTGCCCCTCCGACAGTGCGGCGCTGCCTCAGTACTGCCCCTCTGACAGTGTAGTGCTCCCTCAGTACCTCCCCTCCGACAGTGGAGCACTCCCTCAGTACTGCCGCTCCGACAGTGCAGTGCTCCCTCAGTACTGCCCCTCCGACAGTGCGGCGCTCCCTGAATACTGCCCCTCTGACAGTGCAGCGCTCCCTCAGTTCTGCCCCTCCAACAGTGCGGCGCTGCCTCAGTACTGCCCCTCTCACAGTGTAGCGCTCCCTCAGTACCTCCCCTCCGACAGTGGAGCACTCCCTCAGTACTGCCGCTCCGACAGTGCAGTGCTCCCTCAGTACTGCCCCTCCGACAGTGCGGCGCTCCCTGAATACTGCCCCTCTGACAGTGCAGCGCTCCCTCAGTACCGCCCCTCCGACAGTGCAGCACTCCCTCAGTACCGCCCCTCCGACAGTGCGGCGCTCCCTCAGTACTGCCCCTCCGACAGTGCGGCGCTCCCTCAATACTGCCCATCCGACAGTGCGGCGCTCCCTCAGTACTGACCCTCCGACAGTGCGGCGCTCCCTCAGTACTGCCCCTCCGACAGTGCGGCGCTCCCTCAGTACTGCCCATCCGACAGTGCGGCGCTCCCTCAGTACTGCCCCTCCGACAGTGCGGCGCTCCCTCAGTACTGCCCATCCGACAGTGCGGCTCTCCCTCAGTACTGCCCCTCCGACAGTGCGGCACTCCCTCAGTACTGCCCCTCCGACAGTGCAGGGCTCCCTCAGTACCGCCCCTCCGACAGTGCGGCACTCCCTCAGTACTGCCCCTCCGACAGTGCAGCACTCCCTCAGTACTGCCCCTCCGACAGTGCGGCGCTCCCTCAGTACTGCCCCTCCGACAGTGCGGCACTCCCTCAGTACTGCCCCTCCGACAGTGCAGGGCTCCCTCAGTACCGCCCCTCCGACAGTGCGGCACTCCCTCAGTACTGCCCCTCCGACAGTGCAGCACTCCCTCAGTACTGCCCCTCCGACAGTGCGGCGCTCCCTCAGTACTGCCCCTCCGACAGTGCGGCGCTCCCTCAGTACAGCCCCTTGGTGAGTTTACTGTCAGTGTGGGGTGGGTCGGGGTGAGTTTACGGTCAGTGGGGGGGTCGGGATGAGCTTACTGTCAGTGGGGGGGGGGTTCGGGGTGAGTTTACTGTCAGTGGGGGGGGGTCGGAGTGAGTTTACTGTCAGTGGGGGGGGTCGGGGTGAGTTTACTGTTGGGGGGGTCGGGGTGAGTTTACTGTCAGTGGGGGGGGGGTCGGGGTGAGTTTACTGTCGGGGGGGGGTCGGGGTGAGTTTACGGTCAGTGGGGGGGGTTCGGGGTGAGTTTACTCTCAGTGGGGGGGGGGGTCGGGGTGAGTTTACGGTCAGTGGGGGGGGTTCGGGGTGAGTTTACTCACAGTGGGGGGGGTCGGGGTGAGTTTACTCTCAGTGGGGGGGGGTCGGGGTGAGTTTATGGTCAGTGGGGGGGGGTCGGGGTGAGTTTACTCTCAGTGGGGGGGGTCGGGGTGAGTTTACTCTCAGTGGGGGGGGGTCGGGGTGAGTTTATGGTCAGTGGGGGGGGTCGGGGTGAGTTTATTGTCGGGGGGGGGGGTCGGGGTGAGTTTACGGTCAGTGGGGGGGGTCGGGGTGAGTTTATTGTCGGGGGGGTGGTCGGGGTGAGTTTACTGTCAGTGGGGGGGGTCGGGGTGAGTTTAATGTCACTGGGGGGGTCGGGGTGAGTTTACGGTCAGTGGGGGGGGTCGGGGTGAGTTTACTGTCAGTGGGGGGGGTCGGGGTGAGTTTAATGTCAGTGGGGGGGTCGGGGTGAGTTTACTGTCAGTGGGGGGGTCGGGGTGAGTTTACTGTCAGTGGGGGGGTCGAGGTGAGTTTACTGTCAGTGGGGGGGTCGGGGTGAGTTTACTGTCAGTGGGGGGGTCGGGGTGAGTTTACTGTCAGTGGGGGGGTCGGGGTGAGTTTACTGTCAGTGGGGGGGGGGGTCGGGGTGAGTTTACTGTCAGTGGGGTGGTCGGGGTGAGTTTACTGTCAGTGGGGGGGGTCGGGGTGAGTTTACTGTCAGTGGGGGGGTCGGGGTGAGTTTACTGTCAGTGGGGGGGTCGGGGTGAGTTTACTGTCAGTTGGGGGGGGGTCGGGGTGAGTTTACTGTCAGTGGGGGGGTCGGGGTGAGTTTACTGTCAGTGGGGGGGGTCGGGGTGAGTTTTCTGTCAGTGGGGGGGTCGGGGTGAGTTTACTGTCAGTGGGGGGGGTCGAGGTGAGTTTACTGTCAGTGGGGGGGGAGTCGGGGTGAGTTTACTGTCAGTGGGGGGGGGTCGGGGTGAGTTTACTGTCAGTGGGTGGGGTCGGGGTGAGTTTATTGTCGGGGGGGGGGGGTGGTCGGGGTGAGTTTACTGTGAGTGGGGGGGGGGGGTCGGGGTGCGTTTATTCATAGCTTTTTGATCAGACCCGCCCCTCCCGCACTCACTCCCCCGCTCCCCCCACACCCCTGAAACAGGGTTCTACACCGGGAACCCAGGTCCCTTTTCCGTGGGGGGGCCTGATTGCCTGTCCCTTTGGACAGACGCCTTATGCCAGTATTTATGTGATCGGTAGGAGGGGAATTGTAAAATGCAGGGCCACACCATTGAACGCCTCCCTCCATGGAAGCTGTTGCCCCTCACCCCATCAGCTTTGGCGAGGTCGGCGGCAGAGTTGAGTACAGTAGTAGGCCCGATCCCAGGGTGATTCCGGCTTTCCCGGAGCCGGGCTGTTTCCTATTCCAGCAGGAGGATTGCTGTCAGGTCTGCAGCCTGTAATCCAGTCAGGCTTTGCTTCACAATATTTGGGAAGTTCTGAGCAAGCTTCGTCAGTGCACAGCTTCATGATGGGACACATGCCAAACGGGGTCAAAACACTCCAGTTTCACCCCTGGGATCTGCTTCAAATCAGCTCAGACAGATGCGAAGAAACTTTATTCTCCCTTCTCATGCTCAGCAATTGTTCTAAGTGTGAGTGTTTGGATCAAATCATTCCATTTCTCAACAAGAACAGAAACATTTCCTTTAATATAATCAAACGACTCGGCACGTCACAGAGAACCGAGGAAACTCAGAAAATTACAGCACAGAGAAACTGTTAAAATAAAATTAGATAGCTGCTGGGAAAAGAGAAATATTAAAGGGTGTGGGGAGTGAGGGAGACAATGGGATTAGACTGACTGGAATAATAAAGGGTACGGGGAGTGAGGGGGAGAGTGGGATTAGACTGGGTGGGATATTAAAGGGTACGTGGAGTGAGGGGAAGAGTGGGACTAGACTGGGTGGCATATTAAAGTGTATGGGGAGTGAGGGGGAGAGTGGGATAAGACAGGGTGGGATATTAACGGGTGTGGGGAGTGAACGGGACAGTGGGATTAGACTGGGTGGGATAATAAAGGGTACGGAGAGTGAGGGGGAGAGTGGGATTAAACTGGTGGGATATAAAAGGGTATGGGCTGTGAAGGGGAGAGTGTGATTAGACTGGGTGGGATATTAAAGGATACGGGGATTAGACTGGGTGGGATATTAACGGGTGTGGGGAGTGAGCGGGACAGTGGGATTAGACTGGGTGGGATATTAAAGGGTACAGGGAGTGAGTAGGAGTACGGGGTTAGATTCGGTGGGATATTAAAGGGTACGGGGAGTGAGGGGGAGAGTAGATTAGACTGGGTGGGATATTAAAGGGTATGGGGAGTGAGGGGGAAAGTGGGATTAGACAGGGTGGGATATTAAAGAGTATGGGGAGTGAGCGGGAGAGTGGTATTAGACTGGGTGGGATACTAAAGAGTATGGGGAGTGAGGGGGAGAGTGTGGTTAGACTGGGTGGGATATTAAAGTGTATGGGAAGTGAGGGGGAGAGTGGGATTAGACTGAGTGGGATATTAAAGGGTATGGGAAATGAGGGGGAGAGTGGGATTAGACAGGGTGGGATATTAAAGGGTATGGGGAGTGAAGGGGAGAGTGGGATTAGAGTGAATAGGATATTAAAGGTTATGGGGAGTGAGCAGGAGAGTGGGATTAGAGTGGCTGGGATATTAAAGTGTGTGGGGAGTGAGGGTGAGAGTGGGATTAGACTGGGTGGGATATTAAAGGGTATGGGAAGTGAGGGGGAGAGTGGGATTAGACAGGGTGGGATATTAAAGGGTATGGGGAGTGAAGGGGAGAGTGGGATTAGAGTGAATAGGATATTAAAGGTTATGGGGAGTGAGCAGGAGAGTGGGATTAGAGTGGCTGGGATATTAAAGTGTGTGGGGAGTGAGGGTGAGAGTGGGATTAGACTGGGTGGGATATTAAAGGGTATGGGAAGTGAGGGCGAGAGTGGGATTAGACTGGGTGGGATATTAAAGGGTACGGGGAGTGAGGGGGGGAGTGGGATTAGACTGGGTGGGATATTAAAGGGTGTGGGGAGTGAGGGCAAGAGTGGGATTACACTGCGTGGGATATTAAAGGGTACGGGGAGTTTGGGGGAGAGAGGGATTAGACTGGGTGGGATATTAAATGGTGCGGGGAGTGAGGGGGAGAGTGGAAGTAGACTGGGAGGGATATTAAAGGGTACGGGGAGTGAGCAGGAGAGTGGGATTATACTGGGTGGGATATTAAAGGTTATGGGAAGTGAGCGGGAGAGTGGGATTTGACTGGGTGGGATATTAAAGGGTGTGGGGAGTGAGGGGGAGAGTGGGATTAGACTGGGTGGGATATTAAAGGGTGTGGGGAGTGAGGGGGAGAGTGGGATTAGACTGGGTGGGATAGTAAAGGGTGTGGGGAGAGAGGGGGAGAGTGGGATTAGACTGGGTGGGATAGTAAAGGGTGTGGGGAGTGAGGGGGAGAGTGGGATTAGACTGGGTGGGATAGTAAAGGGTGTGGGGAGAGAGGGGGAGAGTGGGATTAGACTGGGTGGGATAGTAAAGGGTGTGGGGAGTGAGGGGGAGAGTGGGATTAGACTGGGTGGGATAGTAAAGGGTGTGGGGAGTGAGGGGGAGAGTGGGATTAGACTGGGTGGGATATTAAAGGGTGTGGGGAGAGAGGGGGAGAGTGGGAGTAGACTGGGTGGGATAGTAAAGGTTGTGGGGAGAGAGGGGGAGAGTGGGATTAGACTGGGTGGGATAGTAAAGGGTGTGGGGAGTGAGGGGGAGAGTGGGATTAGACTGGGTGGGATATTAAAGGGTGCGGGGAGTGAGGGGGAGAGTGGGATTAGACTGGGTGGGATAGTAAAGGGTGTGGGGAGTGAGGGGGAGAGTGGGAGTAGACTGGGTGGGATATTAAAGGGTACGGGGAGTGAGGGGGAGAGTGGGATTAGACTGGGTGGGATAGTAAAGGGCACGGGGAGTGAGGGGGAGAGTGGGAGTAGGCTGGAGGGTTATTAAAGTCTATGGGGAGTGAGCGGAGAGGGGGATAATAATGGGTGGGATATTAAAGGGTGTGGGGACTGAGGAGGAGAGTGGGAATAAACTGGGTGGGTATTAAAGGGTGTGGGGACTGAGCGGGAGAGTGATATTAGTCTGGGTGTGATATTAAAGGGTACGGGGAGTGGTCAGGAGAGTGGGATTAGACTGGATGGGATATTAAAAGGTGTGGGTACTGAGCGGAAGAGTGAGATTAGACTGGGTGGAATATTAAAGGGTATGGGGATTGAGCGGGAGAGTGGGATTAGACTGGGTGGGATGTTAAAAGGTACGGGGAGTGAGGGGGAGAGAGGGATTAGCATAGAAACATAGAAGATAGGAGCAGGAGTAGGCCATTCGGCCCCTCGAGCCTGCTCCGCCATTCGATGAGATCATGGCTGATCATCCAAACTCAGTACCCTGTACCTGCCTTCACCCCATATCCCTTGATACCTTTAGCTTTAAGAAATATATCTAACTCATTCTTGAATATATTTAATGACTTGGCCTCAACTACCTTCCGTGGTAGAGAATTCCACAGGTTCACCACTCTCTGGGTGAAGAAATTCTTCCTCATTGCTGTCCTAAATGACTTACCCCTTATCCTTAGATTATGACCCTTGGTTCTGGACTCTCCGACCATCGGGAACATTCTTCCCACATCTAGTTTGTCCAGACCTGTCAGAATTTTATATGTTTCGATGACATCCCCTCTCATTCTTCTATACTCCAGCGAGTATAAGCCCAATCGACCCAATCTCTCCTCATATGTCATTCCTGCCATCCCAGGTATCAGCCTTGTGAATCTTCGCTGAACTCCCTCCATGGCAAGAACATCCTTCCTCAGATAAGGTGACCAAAACTGCACACAGTACTCAAGGTGTGGTCTCACCAAGGCCCTGTACAACTGCAGCAGGACATCCCTGTTCCTATACTCAAACCCTTTCGCTATGAAGGCCAAAATACCATTTGCCTTCTTCACCGCCTGCTGCACCTGCATGCTTACCTTCAGCGACTAGTGCACAAGGACACCCAGGTCTCGTTGCACTTCCCCTTCTCCCAATCTATTGCCATTCAGATAATAGTCTGCCTTTCTGTTTTTGACACCAAAGTGGATAACCTCACATTTATCCACGTTATATTGCATCTGCCACGCTTCTGCCCACTCACCCAACCTGTCCAAATCATCCTGGAGTTTCTCGGTATCCTCCTCGCAGCACACACGCCCACCCAGCTTTGTGTCATCTGCAAACTTGGAGATATTACATTTAGTTCCCTTATCCAGATCATTAATGTATATTGTGAATAGCTGGGGTCCAAGGACCGAACCCTACGGTACCCCACTAGTCACTGCCTGCCACTCGGAAAAAGATCCATTAATTCCTACTCTCTGCTTTCTGTCCGCCAACCAGTTCTCTATCCAAGTCAATACCTTGCCCCCAATCCCATGTGCCTTAACTTTACACGCTAATCTCTTATGTGGGACCTTATCGAAAGCCTTTTGAAAGTCCAAATACACCACATCTACTGGTTCTCCCTTATCTATTTTCCCAGTTACATCCTCAAAAAATTCCAGTAGGTTAGTCAAGCACGATTTACCTTTTGTAAATCCATGTTGACTTTGTCCGATCCTGTCACTTTTTTTCAAGTGCTCAGCTATTACATCCTTTATAATGGACTCTAGCATTTTCCCCACTACCGATGTAATTCCCCGCTTTCTCTCTACCACCCTTTTTGAATAGTGGGGTAACATTCGCTACCCTCCAATCCATGGGTACTGTTCCAGATTCCATCGAATGTTGGAAGATGATCAGCAATGCATCTACTATTTCTAGGGCCACTTCCTTAAGTACCCTAGGATGTAGATTATCAGGCCCTGGGGATTTATTGGCCTTCAATCCCGTCAATTTCACTAACACCATTTCCCTGCAAAAACTGATTTCTTTCAGTTCCTCCCTTTCATCAGACCCTATGTTCCCCAACATCTCTGGGAGGTTATTTGTGTCCTCCTTTGTGAAGACAGAACCAAAATATGCATTTAATTGGTCTGCCATTTCTTTGTTCCCCATTATAACTTCCCCCGCTTCTGACTGCAAGGGACCTACACTTGATTTCACTAATCTTTTTCTCTTCACATATCTATAAAAGCTCTTACAGTCAGTTTTTATGTTCCCTTCAAGCTTACTCTCATATTCTATTTTCCCCTTCTTAATTAATCCCTTTGTCCTCCTTTGTTGAATCCTAAACTGCTCCCAATCCTCAGGGCTACCGCTTTTTCTGGCCAATTTATATGCCCTCTCCTTGGATCTTATGCTATCCCTAATTTCCCTTGTTAGCCACGGTTGAGTCACCCTTTTTGTTTTATTCTAATGCCACACTGGGATGAACAAATTCTGTAGTTCATCCATGCAGTCTTTGAATGTTTGCCATTGCCTATCCACCGTCAACCCTTTGAGTGACATTCCCCAATCAATCCTCCCCAATTCGCGCCTCATACCATCGTAGTTTCCTTTATTTAAATTCAGGACCCTAGTCTCTGATTCAACTACTTCACTCTCCATCCTAATGAAGAATTCTATCATATTATGATTACTCTGACCCAAGGGGCCTTGTACAACAAGATTGCTAATTAATCCTTTCTCGTTGCATAATACCCAGTCTAAAATGGCCTGATCTCTTGTTGGTTCCTCAACATATTGTTCCAGAAAACCATCCCGTAAACATTCTAGGAATTCCTCCTCCACAGTATTTTTACTAATTTGGTTAGCCCAATCTATATGCAAATTAAAGTCACCCATGATGACTGCTGTGCCCTTACTGCATGCTTCTCTAATTTCCCTTTTAATGCCGTCCCCAACCTCCGTATTACTGTTTGGAGGTATATATACCACTCCCACTAACGTTTTCTGCCCCTTGTTATTTCTCAGTTCTACCCATACAGATTCCGCATCATCAGAGCTAATATCCTTCCTTTCAATTGTGTTAGAGCGGCAAGGCGGCTGAGGCGGTGGACCTGCGAGGGAACAGAGGCGGCGAGCGGCGGTACTTAAGGTGAGCCCCGAGGTGGCTTACAAATCCAGGTTCCGGGAGAGGGAAGCAAAAAGTATTCGTAGTGTGACGTCACCAAAAAGCAGGTAAGTGATTGGTTGGTGAGTGTTTTCTTTCTCAATTTTTCTAAACTTAAATTTTGTGGCTTCTACGGTCTCTTTGTGTAGCGGGGACTACTGTTAAGCAGGGGCCCTTGAGTATATCACTTAATTCCAGTGTAACTGGTGGGATCCATTTAATTTTAATTCATTAATTAATTAAAGTGTAAGTCATGGCAGGACAGCTCGGTGCTGTGACATGCTCTTCCTGCACTATGTGGGAAATCAGGGACACTTCTTCTGTCCCTGACAACCATGTGTGCGGGAGGTGTATCCAGCTGCAGCTACTGACAGACCGCATTGCGGCGCTGGAGCTGCGGATGGATGCATACTGGAGCATTCGCGATGCTGAGGACATCATGGATAGCACGTTTAGGGAGTTGGTCACACCGCAGGTAAAGGGTGTACAGGCAGGAAGGGAATGGGTGACCACCAGTCAGAGTAATAGGCGCATGCAGGTAGTGCAGGGGTCCCCTGTGGCCATCCCCCTCTCAAACAGATATACCGCTTTGGATATTGTTGAGGGAGATGGCTTATCAGGGGATGACAGCAGCAGCCAACTTCCTAGCACCATAGGTGGTTCTGCTGCACAGGATGGGAGGAAAAAGAGTGGGAGAGCTATCGTGATAGGGGATTCTATTGTAAGGGGAATAGATAGGTGTTTCTGCAGCAGCAAATGAGACTCCAGGATGGTATGTTGCCTCCCTGGTGCAAGGGTCAAGGATGTCTCAGAGCGGCTACAGAGCATTTTGGAAGGGGAGGGTGAACAGCCAGTTGTCATGGTGCATATAGGTACCAACGATATAGGTAAAAAATGGGATGAGGTCCTAAAAGCAGAATATAGGGAGTTAGGAGGCAAATTAAAAAATAGGACCTAAAAGGTGGTAATCTCAGGATTGCTACCAGTGCCACATGCTAGTCAGAGTAGAAATAGAAGGATATTTCAAATGAATACGTGGCTAGAGGAATGGTGCAAGGGAGAGGGATTCAAATTCCTGGGGCATTGGAACGGGTTCTGGGGGAGGTGGGACCCGTACAAACCGAACGGTCTACACCTGGGCAGGGCCGGGACCGATGTCCTAGGGGGAGTGTTTGCTAGTGCTCTGGGGGAGGGTTTAAACTAAAATGGCAGGGGGTTGGGAACCTGAGCAGGGAGACAGAGGAAAGGGAAACAAGGATAAAAGCAAAAGATAGGAAGGAGATAAACAAAAGTTGCAGTCAGAGAAAGCAACAGTTTAAATCAAACATGGCCACAGTAAATACTAATTCTAATAGGTCTAAGAGCGTTAAAAAAACAAGCCTGAAGGCTCTGTGTCTTAATGCAAGGAGCATTCGGAACAAGGTGGACGAATTAGCTGTGTAAATAGAGGTAAACGAATATGATTTGATTGGGATTACCGAAACATGACTCTAGGGTGGCCAAGGCTGGGAACTTAATATCCAGGGGTACTCAATATTCAGGAAAGATAGGCAAAAAGGAAAGGGTGGTGGGGTAGCATTGCTGGTTAAAGAGGGGATTAACACAATTGAAAGGAAGGATATTAGCTCTGATGATGTGGAATCTGTATGGCTTGAACTGAGAAATAACAAGGGACAGAAAACGTTAGTGGGAGTGATATATAGACCTCCAAACAGTAATGCGGAAGTTGGGGATGGCATTAAAAGGGAAATTAGTGAAGCGTGCAATAAGGGCACAGCAGTCATCATGGGTGATTTTAATCTACATATAGATTGGGCTAACCAAATTAGTAACAATACTATGGAGGAGGAATTCCTGGAGTGTTTACGGGATGGTTTCCTGGACCAATATGTTGAGGAACCAACCAGAGATCAGGCCATCTTAGACTGGGTATTATGCAATGAGAAAGGATTAATTAGCAATCATGTTGTGCGAGGCCCCTTGGGTCGGAGCGATCATAATATGATAGAATTCTTCATTAGGATGGAGAGTGAAGTAGTTGACTCAGAGACTAGGGTCCTGAATTTAAATAAAGGAAACTACGATGGTATGAGGTGCGAGTTGGGTAGGATTGATTGGGGAATGTCACTCAAAGGGTTGACGGTGCATAGGCAATGGCAAACATTCAAAGACCGCATGGACGAACTACAGAATTTGTTCATCCCAGTTTGGCATAAGAATAAAACTAAAAGGGTGACTCAACCGTGGCTAACAAGGGAAATTAGGGATAGCATAAGATCCAAGGAGAGGGCATATAAATTGGCCAGAAAAAGCAGTAACCCTGTGGATTGGGAGCAGTTTAAGATTCAACAAAGGAGGACAAAGGGATTAATTAAGAAGGGGAAAATAGAATATGAGAGTAAGCTTGAAGGGAACATAAAAACTGACTGTAAAAGCTTTTATAGATATGTGAAGAGAAAAAGATTAGTGAAATCAAGCATAGGTCCCTTGCAGTCAGAATCAGGGGAACGTATAATGGGGAACAAAGAAATGTCAGACCAATTACTGTAAATACATATTTTGGTTCTGTCTTCACAAAGGAGGACACAAATAACCTCCCAGAGATGTTGGGGAACATAGGGTCTAATGAAAGGGAGGAACTGAAAGAAATCAGTATTTGTAGGGAAATGGTGTTAGGGATATTGAAGGGATTGAAGGCCAATAAATCCCCAGGGCCTGATAATCTACATCCTAGGGTACTTAAGGAAGTGGCCCTAGAAATAGTAGATGCATTGCTGATCATCTTCCAACATTCGATGGAATCTGGAACAGTACCCATGGATTGGAGGGTAGCGAATGTTACCCCACTATTCAAAAAGGGTGGTAGAGAGAAAACGGGGAATTACAGACCGGTAAGCCTGACATCGGTAGTGGGGAAAATGCTAGAGTCCATTATAAAAGATGTAATAGCTGAGCACTTGAAAAACAGTGACAGGATCGGACAAAGTCAACATGGATTTACAAAAGGTAAATCATGCTTGACTAATCTACTGGAATTTTTTGAGGATGTAACTGGTAAAATAGATAAGGGAGAACCAGTGGATGTGGTGTATTTGGACTTCCAAAAGGCTTTCGATAAGGCCCCGCATAAGAGATTAGCGTGTAAAGTTAAGGCACATGGGATTGGGGGCAAGGTATTGACTTGGATAGAGAACTGGTTGGCAGACAGAAAGCAAAGAGTTGTAATAAACGGGTCTTTTTCCGAGTGGCAGGCAGTGACTAGTGGGGTACCGCAGGGATTGGTCCTTGGACCCCAGCTATTCACAATATATATTATTGATCTCGACAAGGGAACTAGATGTAATATCTCCAAGTTTGCAGACGACACAAAACTGGGTGGGCGTGTGTGCTGCGAGGAGGATGCCGAGAAACTCCAGGATGATTTAGACAGGTTGGGTGATTGGGCAGAAGCGTGGCAGATGCAATATAACGTGGATAAATGCGAGGTTATCCACTTTGGTGTCAAAAACAGAAAGGCAGATTATTATCTGAATGGCAATAGATTGGGAGAAGGGGAAGTGCAACGAGACCTGGGTGTCCTTGTGCACCAGTCGCTGAAGGTAAGCATGCAGGTGCAGCAGGCGGTTAAGAAGGCAAATGGTATGTTGGCCTTCATAGAGAGAGGGTTTGAGTACAGGAACAAGGATGTCTTGCTGCAGTTGTACAGGGCATTGGTGAGACCACACCTTGAGTACTGTGTGCAGTTTTGCTCGCCTTATCTGAGGAAGGATGTTCTTGCCATGGAAGGAGTTCAGCGAAGATTCACAAGGCTGATACCTGGGATGGGAGGAATGACGTATGAAGAGAGATTGGGTCGATTGGGCTTATACTCGCTGGACTTTAGAAGAATGAGAGGGGATCTCATTGAAACTTATAAAATTCTGACAGGACAGGACAAACTAGATGCAGGAAGGATGTTCCCAATGGCGGGGGAGTCCAGAACCAGGGGTCACAGTCTAAGGATAAGGGGTAAGCCATTTAGGACAGAAATGAGGAGGAATTTCTTCACCCAGAGAGTGGTGAACCTGTGGAATTCTCTGCCACAGAAGGCAGTAGAGGCCAATTCATTAAATAGATTCAAGAAGGAGTTGAATATATTTCTTAAGGCTAAAGGGATCAAGGGATATGGGGAGAAAGCAGGGACAGGGTACTGAATTTGGATGATCAGCCATGATCGCATTGAATGGCGGAGCAGGCTCGAGGGGCCGAATGGCCTACTCCTGCTCCTATCTTCTATGATTCTATGATTTAATGATTCTATAATCCCCGCTTTAACCAGCAATGCTACCCCACCTCCCATTCTTTTTTGCCTATCTTTCCTAAATATTGAATAGACTGGGTGGGATATTAAAGGGTGCGGGGAGTGAGGGGGAAAGTGGGATTAGACTGGGTGGGATATTAAAGGGTGCGGGGAGTCACGGAAGAGTGGGATTAGACTGGGTGGAATATTAAAGGGTATGGGGATTGAGCGGGAGAGTGGGATTAGACTGGGTGGGATATTAACGGGTGTGGGGAGTGAGCAGGAGATTGGGATTAGACTGGGTGTGATAGTAAAGGGTAAAGGGAGTGAGGGGGAGAGTAGGGTTAGATTGGGTGGGATATTAAAGGGTACAGGGAATGAGGGGGAGAGTGGGATTAGACAGGCTGGGATATTAAAGGGTATGGGGAGTGAGGGGGAAAGTGGGATTAGACTAGGTGGGATATTAAAGGGAATGGGGAGTGAGGGGGAGAGTGGGATTATACTGGGTGGGATATTAAAGGCGACTTGTATTGAGGGGGAGCGTGGGATTAGAATGGGTGGGATAATAAAGGGTACGGGGAGTGAGCAGGAGAGTGGGATTTGACAGGGTGGGATATTAAAGGGTATGGGGAGTGAGGGGGGAGAGAGGAATTAGACTGGGGAGGATATTAAAGGGTGTAGGGACTGTGTGGGAGAGTGGTATTTGTCTGGGTGGGATATTAAAGGGAATGGGGAGTGGTCAGGAGAGTGGGATTAGACAGGGTGGGATATTAAAGGGTTTGGTGAGTGAGCGGGAGAGTGGGATTAGAGTGGCTGGGAAATTAAAGGGTATGGGGAGTGAGGGGGAGAGTGGGATTGGACTGGGTGGGATATTAAAGGGTGTGGGGGGTGAGGGGGAGAGTGGGATTAGAGAGTGTGGGATATTAAAGGGTGTGGGGAGTGAGGGGTGAGTGGGATTAGACTGGGTGGGATATTAAAGGGTACAGGGAGTGAGCGGGAGAGTGGGATTAGACTGGGTGGGATATTAAATGGTATGGGGAATGAGGGGGAGAGTGGGATTAGACAGGGTGGCATATTAAATGGTACGGGGAGTGAGGGGAGATTGGGATTAGACTGGGTGGGATATTAAATGTTATGGGAAGTGAGCGGGAGAGTGGGATTAGACTGTGTGGGATGTCAGAATGTGTGGCTCCTGAGCGGGAGAGTGGGATTAGACTGGGTGGTATATTAAAGTGAATGGGGAGTGAGGGGGAGAGTGGGATTAGACTGGGTGGGATATTTATGGGTACGGGGAGTGAGGGGGTGAGTGGTATTAGACTGGGTGTGATATTTAAGGGTATTGGAAGTGATGGGAGAGTGGGATTAGACTGGGTGGGATATTGAAGGTTATGGGGATTGAGCAGGAGAGTGGGATTCGAGTGAATGGTATATTAAACGGCATGGGGAGTGATGGGAGACTGGGATTAGACTGGGTGGGATATTAAAGTGTACGGGGAATGAGGGGGGAGAGTGGGATTAGACTGGGTGGGATATTAAAAGCTATGGGGAGTGAGGGGGAGAGTGGGATTAGACTGGGTGGGATATTAAAGGGTACGGGGAGTGAAGGGGAAAGTGGGATTAGACTGGGTGGGATATTAAAGGGTGCGGGGAGTGAGCAGGAGAGTGGGATTAGACTGGGTGGGATATTAAAGGGTGCGGGGAGTGAGCAGGAGAGTGGGATTAGACTGTGTGGGATATTAACGGGTGGGGGGGAGTGAGGGGGAGAGTGGGTTTAGACTGGGTGTGATATTAAAGGGTGCGGGGAGTCAGCGGAAGATTGGGATTAGACTGGGTGGGATATTAAAGATTATGGGGAGTGAGCGGGAGACTGGGATTAGAGTGGCTGGGATGTTAAAGGGCGTGGGGAGTGAGGGGGAGAGGGGGATTAGACTGGGTGGGATATTAAATGGTATGGGAAGTGAAGGGGAGAGTGGGATTAGACTGGCTGGCATATTAAAGGGTACGGGGAGTGATGGGAGGTTGGGATTAGACTGGGTGGGAAATTAAATGTTATGGGAAGTGAGCGGGAGAGTGGGATTAGACTGGGTGGTATATTAAGGTGTACGGGGAGTGAGGGGGAGAGTGGGATTAGACTGGGTGGGATATTTATGGGTACGGGGAGTGAGGGGGTGAGTGGTATTAGACTGGGTGGGATATTGAAGGTTATGGGGATTGAGCAGGAGAGTGGGATTAGACTGAGTGGGATTTTTAAGGGTACGGGGAATGACGGGGAGAGTGGGATTAGACTGGGTGGGATATTAAAAAGTATTGGCGGTGAGGGGGAGAGTGGGATTAGACTGGCCGGGATATTAAAGATTGCAGGGACTGTGCGAGAGAGTGGGATTAGACTGGGTGGGATATTAAAGTGTGTGGGGAGTGAGCAGGAGATTGGGATTAGACTGGGTGGTATATTAAACGGTGCGGATAGTGAGGAGAGTGGGATTAGACTTGGTTGGATATTAAAGGTTACGGGGAGAGAGCAGGAGAGTGGGATTGGACTGGTTGGGATATTAAGGGTATGGGGGTGAGGGGGAGAGTGGGATTAGACTGGCTGGGATAATAAAGGGTACGGGGAGTGAGCAGGAAAGTGGGATTAGTCTGGGTCGGATATTAGAAGTTATGGGGCGTGAGGGGGTGAGTGGTATTAGACTGGGTGGGATATTGAAGGTTATGGGGATTGAGCAGGAGAGTGGGATTAGACTGAGTGGGATTTTTAAGGGTACGGGGAATGACGGGGAGAGTGGGATTAGACTGCGTGGGATATTAAAATGTATTGGCGGTGAGGGGGAGAGTGGGATTAGACTGGCTGGGATATTAAAGATTGCAGGGACTGTGCGAGAGAGTGGGATTAGACTGGGTGGGATATTAAAGTGTGTGGGGAGTGAGCAGGAGATTGGGATTAGACTGGGTGATATATTAAACGGTGCGGATAGTGAGCAGGAGAGTGGGATTAGACTTGGTTGGATATTAAAGGTTACGGGGAGAGAGCAGGAGAGTGGGATTGGACTGGTTGGGATATTAAGGGTATGGGGGTGAGGGAGAGAGTGGGATTAGACTGCCTGGGATAATAAAGGGTACGGGGAGTGAGCAGGAAAGTGGGATTAGTCTGGGTCGGATATTAGAAGTTATGGGGCGTGAGGGGGAGAGTGGGATTAGACTGGGTGGGATATTAAAAGCTATGGGGAGTGAGGGGGATCGTAGGATTAGTCTGGGAGGGATATTAAAGGGTAAGGGGAGTGAAGGGGAAAGTGGGATTAGACTGGGTGGGATATTAAAGGGTACGGGGAGTGAAGGGGAAAGTGGGATTAGACTGGGTCGGATATTAGAAGTTATGGGGCGTGAGGGGGAGAGTGGGATTAGACTGGGTGGGATATTAAAAGCTATGGGGAGTGAGGGGGATCGTAGGATTAGTCTGGGAGGGATATTAAAGGGTACGGGGAGTGAAGGGGAATGTGGGATTAGACTGGGTGGGATATTAAAGGGTGCGGGGATTGAGCAGGAGAGTGGGTTTAGACTGTGTGGGATATTAACGGGCGCGGGGAGTCAGCGGAAGATTGGGATTAGACTGGGTGGAATATTAAAGGATATGGGGATTGAGCGGGAGAGTGGGATTAGACTGGGTGGGATATTAAAGGGTATGGGGAGTGAGGGGGAGAGTGGGATTAGACTGGGTGGGATATTCAAGGGTACAGGGAGTGAGTAGGAGTACGGGGTTAGATTGGGTGGGATATTAAAGGTTACGGGGACTGAGGGGGAGAGTGGGATTAGACCGGTTGGAATATTAAAGGGTACGGGGAGTGAGGGGGCGAGTGGGATTAGACTCGGTGGGATATTAAAGGTTATGGGGAATGAGGGGGAGAGTGCGATTAGACTGGGTGGGATATTAAAGGGTACGGGGAGTGAGTGGTGTATGGGATTAGACTGGGTGGTATATTAAAAGGTATTGGGGGTGCGGGGGAGAGTGGGATTAGAATGGGTGGGTTATTAAAGGGTACGGGGAGTGAGGGGTGAATGGGATTAGACTGGGTGGGATATTAAAGGTTATGAGGAGTGAGCGGGAGAGTGGGATTAGACTGGGTGAGATATTATAGGGTATGGGGATGAGGGGCAGTGTGGGATTAGACTGGGTGGGATATTAAAGGGTATGGGGAGTGCGAAGGAGAGTGGGATTAGACTGGGTGGGATACTAAAGGGTATGGGAGAGAGGGGGAGAGAGGCATTAGCCTGGGTGGGATATTAAAGGGTGTGGGGACTGAGCGGGAGAGTGGGATTAGACTGGGTGGGATATTAAAGGGTACGGGGAGTGAGCGGGAGAGTGGGATTCGACTGGGTGGGAAATTGAAGGGTATGGGAAGTGAGGCGGAGAGTGGCATTAGACTGGGTGGGATATTTAAGGGTATTGGGAGTGAGGGGGCGATTTGGATTAGACTGGGTGGGATATTTAAGGGTATGGGGAGTGAAGGGGAGAATGGGATTAGAGTGAATGGGATATTAAAGGTTATGGGGAGTGAGGGGAGAGTGAGATTAGACTGGGTGGGATATTTAAGGGTGTGGGGAAAGAGGGGAGAGTGGGATTAGACTGGGTGGGAAATTTAAGGGTATGGGGAGTGAAGGGGAGAGTGGGATTAGAGTGAATGGGATATTAAAGATTATGGGGAGTGAGCGGGAGAGTGGGATTAGAGTGGCTGGGATATTAAAGGGTACAGGGAGTGAGGGGGAGAGTGGGATTAGACTGGGTGGGATATTAAAGGGTACAGGGAGTGAAGGGGAGAGTGGGATTAGACTGGGTGGGATATTTAAGGGTACGGGGAGTGAGGGGGAGAGTGGGATTAGACTGGGTGGGATATTTAAGGGTATGGGGAGTCAGGGGGAGAGTGGGATTAGACTGGGTGGGATATTAAAGGGTATGGGGAGTGAGGGGGAGAGTGGGATTAGAGTGAATGGTATATTAAACGGCATGGGGAGTGATGGGAGACTGAGATTAGACTGGGTGGGATATTAAAGGGTACGGGGAATGAGGGGGAGAGTGGGATTAGACTGGGTGGGATATTAAAAGGTATTGGCGGTGAGGGGGAGAGTGGGATTACACTGGGTGGGACATTAAAAGGTACGGGGAGTGAGCGGTAGAGTGGGATTAGACTGGCTGGGATATTAGGGACTGTGCGAGAGAGTGGGATTAGACTGGGTGGGATATGAAAGTGTGTGGGGAGTGAGCAGGAGATTGGGATTAGACTGGGTGGTATATTAAACGGTGCGGATAGTGAGCAGGAGAGTGGGATTAGACTTGGTTGGATATTAAAGGTTACGGGGAGAGAGCAGGAGAGTGGGATTGGACTGGTTGGGATATTAAGGGTATGGGGGTGAGGGGGAGAGTGGGATTAGACTGGCTGGGATAATAAAGTGTACGGGGAGTGAGCAGGAAAGTGGGATTAGTCTGGGTCGGATATTAGCAGTTATGGGGAGTGAGGGGGTGAGTGGTATTAGACTGGGTGTGATATTAAAGGGCATGGGGAGGGAGGGGGTGAGTGGGATTTGATTGGGTGGGATATTAAAGATTATGGGGAGTGAGGGGGAGAGTGGGATTAGACTGTGTGGGATATTAAAGGATATGGGGTCTGAGCGGGAGAGTGGGATTAGACTGGGTGGGATACTAACAGGTGGGGGGAGTGAGGGGGAGAGTGGGATTAGACTGGTTGGGATATTATAGGGTACAGGGACTGAGTAGGAGTACGGGGTTAGACTGGGTGGAATATTAAAGGATATGGGGTCTGAGCGGGAGAGTGGGATTAGACTGGGTGGGATACTAACGGGTGGGGGGAGTGAGGGGGAGAGTGGGATTAGACTGGTTGGGATATTATAGGGTACAGGGACTGAGTAGGAGTACGGGGTTAGATTGGGTGGGATATTAAAGGGTACGGGGAGTGAGCGGGAGAGTGGGATTAGACTCGGTGGGATATTAAAGGTTATGGTGAATGAGGGGGAGAGTGCGATTAGACTGGGTGGGATATTAAAGGGTACGGGGAGTGAGGGGGTGAATGGGATTAGACTGGGTGGGATATTAAAAGGTATTGGGGTGAGGGGGAGAGTGGGATTAGAATGGGTGGGATATTAAAGGGTACGGGGAGTGAGGGGTGAATGGGATTAGACTGGGTGGGATATTAAAGGTTATGAGGAGTGAGCGAGAGAGTGGGATTAGACTGGGTGGGATATTATAGGGTATGGGGATGAGGGGCAGTGTGGGATTAGACTGGGTGGGATATTAAAGGGTATGGGGAGAGAGGGGGAGAGAGGCATTAGACTGGGTGGAATATTAAAGGGTGTGGGGACTGAGCGGGAGAGTGGGATTAGACTGGGTGGGATATTAAAGGGTACGGGAATTGAGCGGGAGAGTGGGGTTAGACTGTGTGGGATATTAAAGGGTACGGGGATTGAGCGGGAGAGTGGGATTAGAATGGGTGGGAAATTAAAGGGTATGGGGAGTGAGGCGGAGAGTGGCATTAGACTGGGTGGGATATTTAAGGGTATTGGGAGTGAGGGGACGATTTGGATTAGACTGGGTGGGATATTTAAGGGTATGGGGAGTGAAGGGGAGAGTGGGATTAGAGTGAATGGGATATTAAAGGTTATGGGGAGTGAGCGGGAGAGTGGGATTAGAGTGGCTGGGATATTTAAGGGTGTGCGGAGTGAGGGGGAGAGTGGGTTTGGACTGGGTGGGATATTAAAGGGTACAGGGAGTGAGGGGGAGAGTGGGATTAGACTGGGTGGGATATTTAAGGGTACGGGGAATGAGGGGGAGAGTGGGATTAGACTGGGTGGGATATTAAAAGGTATTGGCGGTGAGGGGAAAGTGGGATTAGACTGGGTGGGACATTAAAGGGTACAGGGAGTGAGCGGTAGAGTGGGATTAGACTGGCTGGGATATTAAAGTGTGTGGGGAGTGAGCAGGAGATTGGGATTGGACTGGGTGATATATTAAAGGGTGCGGATAGTGAGCAGGAGAGTGGGATTAGACTTGGTTGGATATTAAAGGTTACGGGGAGAGAGCAGATGAGTGGGATTGGATTGGTTGGGATATTAAGGGTATGGGGGTGAGGGGGAGAGTGGGATTAGACTGGCTGGGATAATATAGGGTACGGGGAGTGAGCAGGAAAGTGGGATTAGTCTGGGTCGGATATTAGAAGTTAGGGGGAGTGAGGGGGATCATGGGATTAGTCTGGGAGGGATATTAAAGGGTACGGGGAGCGAAGGTGAAAGTGGGATTAGACTGGGTGGGATATTAAAAGCTATGGGGAGTGAGGGGGATCATGGGATTAGTCTGGGAGGGATATTAAAGGGTACGGGGAGCGAAGAGGAAAGTGGGATTAGACTGGGTGGGATATTAAAGGGTGCGGGGAGTGAGCAGGAGAGTGGGATTAGACTGTGTGGGATATTAAAGGGCGCGGGGAGTCAGAGGAAGATTGGGATTAGACTGGGTGGAATATTAAAGGTATGGGGATTGAGCGGGTGAGTGGGATTAGACTGGGTGGGATATTAACGGGTAGGGGGAGTGAGGGGGAGAGTGGGATTAGACTGGGTGGGATATTAAAGGGTACAGGGAGTGAGTAGGAGTACGGGGTTAGATTGGGTGGGATATTAAAGGGTATGGGGAGTGAAGGGGCGAGTGGGATTAGACTCGGTGGGATATTAAAGATTATGGGGAATGAGGGGGAGAGTGCGATTAGACTGGGTGGGATATTAAAAGGTATTGGGTGTGAGGGGGAGAGTGGGATTAGAATGGGTGGGATATTAAAGGGTATGGGGAGTGAGGGGTGAATGGGATTAGACTGGGTGGGATATTAAAGGTTTTGAGGAGTGAGCGGGAGAGTGGGATGAGACTGGGTGGGATATTATAGGGTATGGGGAGGGAGGGGGAGAGAGTCATTAGACTGGGTGGGATATTAAAGGGTATGGGGAGGGAGGGGGAGAGAGTCATTAGACTGGGTGGGATATTAAAGGGTATGGGGAGGGAGGGGGAGAGAGTCATTAGACTGGGTGGGATATTAAAGGGCATGGGGATTGCGAAGGAGAGTGGGATTAGACTGGGTGGGACATGAAAGGGTACGGGGAGAGGTCAGGAGAGTGTGGTTAGACTGGGTGGGACATGAAAGGGTATGGGGAGTGAGGGATAGAGTGGAATTAAATGGTATGGGGAGTGACGGGGAGAGAGGGATTAGAGTGAATGGGATATTAAAGGTTATGGGGAGTGAGCGGGAGAGTGGGATTAGACTCGGTGGGATATTAAAGGGTGTGGGGAGTGAGGGGGAGAGTGCGATTAGACTGGGTGGGATATTAAATGGTACGGGGAGTGAGGGGGAGAGTGGGATTAGACTGGGTGAGATTTTAATGGGTGTGGGGAGTGAGGGGGAGAGTGGGATTAGACTGGGTGGGATATTAAATGGTACGGGCAGTGAGGGGGAGAGCGGGATTAGACTGGGTGAGATATTATAGGATATGGAGATGAGGGGGATTGTGGGATTAAACTGGGTGGGATATTAAAGGGTGCGGGCAGTGAGGGGGAGTGTGGGATTAGACTGGGTGAGATATTATAGGATATGGGGATGAGGGGGATTGTGGGATTAAACTGGGTGGGATATTAAAGGGAACGGGGCAGTGTGCTGCAGAGTGGTATTAGACTGCGTGGGATATTAAATGGTACGGGGAGTTAGCGGAAGAGTGGTATTGGTCTGAGTGTGATATTAAAGGGTACGGGGAGTGATCGGGAGAGTTGGATTAGACTGGGTGGGATATTAAAGGGAGCGGGGAGTGAGGGGAAGAGTGGGATTAGACTGGGTGGAATATTAAAGGGTATGGGGGTGAGGGGGAGAGTGAGATTAAACTGGCTGTGATATTAAAGGGTGCGGGGACTGTGCGGCTGAGTGGTACTGGTGTGTGTGGGATATTAAAGGGTATGGGGAGTGTTCAGGAGTTTGTGATTAGACTGGGTGGGATATTTAAAGGTGTGGGGACTGAGCGGGAGTGTGGGATTAGACTGGGTGGGATATTAAAGGTCATGGGGATTGCGAAGGAGAGTGGGAATAGACTGGGTGGGACATTAAAGGGTACTGGGAGAGGTCAGGAGAGTGTGGTTAGACTGGGTGGGACATGAAAGGGTATGGGGAGTGAGGGATAGAGTGGTATTAAATGGTATGGGGAGTGACGGGGAGAGAGGGATTAGTGTGAATGGGATATTAAAGGTTATGGGGAGTGAGCGGGAGAGTGGGATTAAACTGGGTGGGATATTAAAGGTACGGGGAGTGAGGGGAAGAGTGGGATTTGACTGGGTGGAATATTAAAGGGTACGGGGAGTGAGGGGGGAGAGTGGGATTAGACTGGGTGGGATATTAAAGGGTATGGGGAGTGAGGGGGTGAGTTGTACTCGTCTGGGTGGGATATTAAAGGGTACGGGGAGTGATCAGGAGTTTGTGATTACAATGGGTGGGATATTAAAGTGTGCGGGGAGTGAGCCGGAAAGCGGGATTAGACTGGGTCGGATATTAAAGGGTGCGGGGAGTGAGGGGGAGAGTGGAATTAGACTGGGTGGGATATTAAAGGGTACGGGGAGTGAGGGGGAGAGTGGGATTAGACTGGGTGGGATATTAAAGGGTGCGGGGAGTGAGGGGGAGAGTGGGATTAGACTGGGTGGGATATTAAAGGGTGTGGGGAGTGAGGGGGAGAATGGGTTTAGACTGGGTGGGATATTAAAGGGTGTGGGGAGTGAGGGGGAGAGTGGGATTAGACTGGGTGGAATATTAAAGGGTGCGGGGAGTGAGGGGGAGAGTGGGATTAGACTGGGTGGGATATTAAAGGGTGCGGGGAGTGAGGGGGAGAGTGGGATTAGACTGGGTGGGATATTAAAAGGTGCGGGGAGTGAGGGGGAGAGTGGGATTAGACTGGGTGGGATATTAAAGGGTGCGGGGAGTGAGGGGGAGAGTGGGATTAGACTGGGTCGGATATTAAAGGGTGTGGGGAGTGAGGGGGAGAGTGGGATTAGACTGGGTGTGATATTAAAGGGTGCGGGGAGTGAAGGGGAGAGTGGGATTAGACTGGGTGGGATATTAAAGGGTGCGGGGAGTGAGGGGGAGAGTGGGATTAGACTGGGTCGGATATTAAAGGGTGTGGGGAGTGAGGGGGAGAGTGGGTTTAGACTGGGTGGGATATTAAAGGGTGTGGGGAGTGAGGGGGAGAGTGGGATTAGACTGGGTGGGATATTAAAGGGTGTGGGGAGTGAGGGGGAGAGTGGGTTTAGACTGGGTGGGATATTAAAGGGTGTGGGGAGTGAGGGGGAGAGTGGGTTTAGACTGGGTGGGATATTAAAGGGTGTGGGGAGTGAGGGGGAGAGTGGGATTAGACTGGGTGGGATATTAAAGGGTGTGGGGAGTGAGGGGGAGAGTGGGTTTAGACTGGGTGGGATATTAAAGGGTGTGGGGAGTGAGGGGGAGAGTGGGATTAGTCTGGGTGGGATATTAAAGGGTACAGGGAGTGAGGGGGACAGTGGGATTAGACTGGGTGTGATATTAAAGGGTGTGGGGAGTGAGGGGGAGAGTGGGATTAGACTGGGTGGGATATTAAAGGGTGTGGGGAGTGAGGGGGAGAGTGGGTTTAGACTGGGTGTGATATTAAAGGGTGTGGGGAGTGAGGGGGAGAGTGGGATTAGACTGGGTGGGATATTAAAGGGTAGGGGAGTGAGGGGGAGAGTGGGATTAGACTGGGTGGGATATTAAAGGGTAGGGGAGTGAGGGGGAGAGTGGGATTAGACTGAGTGGGATATTAAAGGGTATGGGGAGTGAGGGGGAGAGTTTGTGGGATATTAAAGTGTATGGGAAGTGATCCAGTCAGTAGTTCTGTTAAGATTCTAAGTAGCTCTTAAATTTATGGAACATTTTTTATAAAACAAGTTTTGGACAAATATATTAAGAGTTATTACGCAATTTTTAGAATCGAGATCATTATTGATCAATAATATGGAACAGCCCACGTTTTGGAAACAGGAAATGGCAGTGCCACACCTTCTAGAACAATGCAAATTGCAAACGAAAGCTGAAAGAATCTGTCTGAGTCCCAGCACCCATCCATTCCCCCCAATAACTGATCCGTCAGTCTCGCTTCCCAAGAGCTGCAGCTATTAAAACAAAAAGAATCCAGTGGTGTGTTTTTCCACACTGGGTGCAGCTTCTGAAAGGTGTGTCTTTGACTGAGAAATGACGGCAGGGCCAATGTGACGTTCTGACAACCCGCTCGTTCATTATACAGTGACATTCAGTTGTAGTCCGTGCAGGGAGATGCTGAATGTGAAGGTGAAGTTGCCTCTGGCCTGTTAAACCACACCAGATTGAACTGCAGTCTGCCTTTTGGTATATTTCTTATTCTTAATCTTATCCATTAAAAGCTTTCCACGCTGAACAAACAATGACAATGAGTGTTCTGGGCTCAGGAAAGGGGTTTATTCTCCCCACCCTCTCATCAGGTTGATGAATAGTGATCGGAGAATTCCACTGTGCCCTGGATGTTGTGAGATTTAAATTACGTTCTTGATAAACACACGACCATCGCACCCAAACACACCCAGGCTAAAATGTCACCTTCCTATTGCAGAAACTATTAGCAATGGGGAAAGATTGGATAGGCTGGGGTTGTTTTCTTTTCAACAGAGGAGGCTGAGGGGCGATTTAATTGAGGTGTATAAAATGATGAGGGGCCTGGATAGAGTGGATAGGAAGGACCTATTTCCCTTAGCAGAGAGGTCAATAACCAGGGGGCATAGATTTAAAGTAATTGGTGGAAGGATTTGAGGGGAGTTGAGGAGAACTTTCTTTTCACCCAGAGGGTGGTGGGGGTCTGGAACTCACTGCCTGAAAGGGTGGTAGAGTCAGAAACCCTCATCACAGTTAAACAATACTTGGATATGCACTTGAAGTGTCGTAACCTACAGGGCTACGGACCAAGAGCTGGAAAGTGGGATTAGGGTGGAGAGCTCTTTGTCGGCCGGCCCAGACACGATGGGCCAAATGGCCTCCTTCTGGGCCGTAAATTTCTATGATTCGATGAAACGCTGAGGCCATACTGCCACTCCGACTGAGCCCTGCTAACGCAGCACTGACCAGAGTTGGGCCCAGGGATCGGAGCTGGGTGCTGTGGCGAGGCATTCAACGTTCCTGCACTAACTGCCACCTTAATGCAGGGCTCACAGTTACCCCTCCTTACTGTGTGACCTACTTGGGTGGGGCAATTGGGGAAGACACAGTCTAGTTATTATCGAGTTCATCTAATTAACAAATTCATCTAGACTTTATATCATTTTAGTTTGACTCAGAAAAAAACCAGTGGGAGATAAGGGGAGAGACAGAGAGAGAGACAGAAAGAGAGAGAAACAGAAAGAGAGAGAGACAGGAGGAGAGAGACAGAGGGTGAGAGAGAGAGAGAGGGGAGAGACAGAGAGAGAGAGGGGAGAGACAGAGAGAGAGAGACAGAGGGTGAGAGAGAGAGAGACAGAGAGGGGAGAGACAGGGAGAGAGAGGGGAGAGACAGGGAGAGAGAGGGGAGAGACAGAGAGAGAGAGGGGAGAGACAGAGAGAGAGACAGAGGGTGAGAGAGAGAGAGACAGAGAGGGGAGAGACAGGGAGAGAGAGGGGAGAGACAGGGAGAGAGAGGGGAGAGACAGAGAGAGAGAGGGGAGAGACAGGGAGAGAGAGGGGAGAGACAGGGAGAGAGAGGGGAGAGACAGAGAGAGAGAGGGGAGAGACAGGGAGAGAGAGGGGAGAGACAGGGAGAGAGAGGGGAGAGACAGGGAGAGAGACAGAGAGAGAGAGGGGAGAGACAGAGAGAGACAGAGGGTGAGAGAGAGAGAGACAGAGAGGGGAGAGACAGGGAGAGAGAGGGGAGAGACAGAGAGAGAGAGGGGAGAGACAGGGAGAGAGAGGGGAGAGACAGGGAGAGAGAGGGGAGAGACAGGGAGAGAGACAGAGAGAGAGAGGGGAGAGACAGGGAGAGAGAGGGGAGAGACAGGGAGAGAGACAGAGAGAGAGAGAGAGAGAGAGAGAGAGAGAGAGAAGTTCTGACTGGAGATGACAGCATTTCCCTCCTTCCCAGAGAGGGGCTGAAGCAGAAGGGTGGGTCACCAGGTTCCTCTCCCGTACCTTCGGATGATTATAGACTCGATGCCCGGCAACCTGTGCATGAGAGGAAATAGAGAAACATGTAACAAAGCAGAGATGATAGATAGGGGGAGGGGTATGTACATTTTTGAAGTGTCCGCCATGGCTCAGTGGTGGCACGCTTGCCTGTGTCAGAAGGTTGTGGGTTTAAGTCCCACGCCAGGCCTTGAGTAAGTAATGTGGACTGACACTTCAGTGCAGTCCTGCTGGTGGTGCTGTCTTTTGGATGAGATGCTAAACTATGACTCTGCGGCTCTATTTAGACGGATGAGAAAGATCCTATGGAGCAGATGATTAATATCCATCACCAAAAGCAGATATCCTGGTCATTTAGCTCATTTACTGTTTGTGGGATCATGCTGTGCGCAATTTGGTTGCCGCGTTAGGAACAGGAGGAGGCCATTCAGCCCCTCGAGCCTGCTCCACCATTCAACTAGATCATGGCCGACCTGTACCCTAACTCCATCTACCCACGTTCCCTACGTTACAACAGTGACTACACTTCAAAAGTACTTAAATGGCTGTAAAATACTGAGAACATGAAAGATGCTATATAAATGCAATTTTCTTCAATAAATTTGCTAGAGGATTTAATTGCGACAGGCACGGACTTGGATTAGTGAAGACGCGGCAGCGTAGGAACACACAGCGGGAAGACAGATTTTCCCATCTATGCTCCCAATGTGCACTGGGAGCTGCACTGTAGAGCATTTCCAGTGAGGTGACCGCACTGGAAAGGAGCAATGAGTTCCCTCTGCTCGGTCCCAGTGCTGTGGAAATGGAGAGACAGAATTAACACCGTGTTCTGGAACACTTTGCATCATGGGCAGAATGACTGGGGGGAGGGGGATAAGGGGGATGTGACCCTCCCCCAATCGTTCTTCCATATGGATTATGTCCTTCCCTCTTCCTTCTCTGCTCCAAATCGTGGAATTGACCTGATTGCCCCCCCAGTTCTTTCTGAGGCCTGTGTCTCTGGGGCCCATGTCACCATCAAGTGATCCCAGCTGGGGTACAGCCAGTGACAGGGTACGGTGGTGTAGTGGTTATGCCACTGGACCCCCCCCCCCCCCACAATCCGAGGGCCTGGACCAATAATCCAATTGGTTAGTTCAAATCCCTCTGTGGCCGTTTGAGAATTTGAATTCAATTAAAAAAATTCTGGAAATAAAAAGCTTGTCTCAGTCAAGCTGATGGTGAAGCTGTCGGATTGTGGTGAAGACCGGTTCACGAATGTCCCTTTAGGGAAGGAAACCTGCCGTCCTTACCTGGTCTGGGCCTATATGTGACTCCAGTCCCCACACCAACGTGGTTGACTCTGAACTGCCCTCCTGAAATGGCCCAGCAAATCACGCAGTTTGTATCAAACCCGCTACCAGCGGTTCAAGAAGAAGGCTCACTTCTCATGACAACTAGGATGGGTAATAAATGCTGACCGTGCCAGCGACACTCACATCCTGAGAATGAATTTTTTTAAATGAGGAGTAGATCTTCTTCCGCTCATCCCTGTAGTGGCAGATTTACACTATTTTTAGCAGATCACCACCAACTGCACAGGTGTGAGCGATGCACTACCACACCTCAGAGACTCGAGGTCAGCGTACAACCCTCACAGCACCACTCATTCCCAACAGGCTGTGATTATTCAAAGTTTCAGACAAATTTACAGAAGTGATAGCAGGGTCTATTAACCTGTTGCTGAGGTCAGCTGAATGCTACATTAAATAATAATGACTCTATTGTTGCACATTTAGAACAGGTTCCACAGAAAGGAAATGGGTGTGTGTGGGAAATTTGCTAAACTGCTGCATCTGAGGCAGACAACAGTCCACCGAAGATCCAAAGCATTTTAACCTTTTAACCACCGCTGCAAACTCCAAGAGTTAATTGCAATTAGGACTAAGTGGGTGTTGGAAACCACAGGGGGTCGTTTTTGGGTCGGCTGCAGTTGTAATGTGTCCGACCAGCTCTCGGTGCTGCCCCCAGTTAATGAGGTGCACTGCACCAACAGGGTTCACTCTGTGTAAGGGGGCTAAGAAACAGGTAAATAATGGGGTCCGGGCCACAGCTCAGGCCCTCACCCCTAATGTGAGCCCCCCCACATCTGCTGTTGGATGGGTTGGAACCCCTGGTCTCGCATAACCATTAAACCACACTCCTTCCCAACAGGGAACAGGAACATACGCACATACGAATTAGGAGCAGGAGTAGGCCACTCGGCCCCTCGATCCTGCTCCGCCATTCAATAAGATCATGGCTGATCTGATTACTCCACATTCCCGCCTACCCCTGATAACTTTTCACCCCCTTGCTTACCAAGAATCTATCTACCTCCGCCTTAAAAATATTCAAAGACTCTGCTTCCACTGCCCTCTGAGGAAGAGAGTTCCAAAAACTCACAACCCTCCGTGAGAAAAAATTTCTCCTCATCTCTGTCTTAAATGGGCGACCCCTTATTTTTAAACAGTGACCCCTAGTTCTAGATTCTCCCACAAGAGGAAACATCCTCTCCACATCCACCCTGTCCAGACCCCTCAGGATCTTATATGTTTCAATCAAGTCACCTCTTATTCTTCTAAACTCCAGCAGATACAAGCCTAGCCTGTCCAACCTTTCCTCATAAGACAACCCGCCCATTCCAGGTATTAGTCTAGTAAACCTTCTCTGAACTGCTTCCAATGCATTTACATCCTTCCTTCAATAAGGAGACCAATACTGGACACAGTACTCCAGATGTGGTCTCACCAATGCTCTGTATAATTGAAGCATAACCTCCCTACTTTTGTATTCAATTCCCCTCGCAATAAACGCTAACATTCTATTAGCTTTCCTAATTACTTGCTGTACCTGCATAGTAACCTTTTGTGATTCATGCACCAGGACACCCAGATCCCTCTGCATCTCCGAGCTCTGCAATGGGAACTCCAGGCCTGGGACTCCCATCTCCATCCATACTCCCCTCTTACAGCGTTGGCCTGTTTGGGACAGGTGGAGGCTGTAACCCGCCCCCCGTAACAATACGCAGCGGACCTCCCATGTGAGGCTCCAACTGGCCCTGCCTCCAGACTCCTGGTGGAGTTACTGCAGGTCTGAGCTGGAAGGGCTGTAGATTTTCCACCCCGTGGGTTTTCTCTTCCCCAGCCCCCTCAGCTCCGGAACGAATTGGTCCAAATTACAAATTACAGATTACACAAATTTTAACGTAAACAAGATACTTTTCATCATTTTACTTTCACACAAAGAGTTAAATATCTATTTCACAATACTGAAGAAACAATAACACGTCGACAGTGCAGCACTGTCTCAGTATCGTACTGCACTGAGGTGCTAGCCTGGATTACGTGCTGAAGTCTCTGGAGTGGGACTTGAACCCATGACCTTCTGAGTTAGAGGTGAGAGAGCGACCCACTGAGCCACGGCTGACAATTACCCCCACCAACAACAACAACTTACATTTATATAACACCGTTAATGTAGTAAAACTTCCCAAGACACTTCACAGGAGCGTAATCAGACAAAAACTGACACCAAGCCAAAGGCGATCTTAGGACGATGGGACATAAGATCATAAGAATTAGGAGCAGGAGTCGGCCATTCGACCCCTTTAGGCCTGCTCTGCCATTCAGTGAGATCATGGCTGATCATTGACCTCAACTCCACTTTCCCGCCCGATCCCCATATCCCTTGATTCCCCTAGAATCCAAAAATCTATCGATCTCTGTCTTGAATATACTCAACGACTCAGCATCCACAGCCCTCTGGGGTAGAGAATTCCAAAGATTCACAACCCTCTGAGTGAAGAAATTCCTCCTCATCTCAGTCCTAAATGGCCGACCCCTCATCCTGAGACTGTGACCCTTAGTTCTAGACTCTCCAGCCAGGGGGAAACAGACTCTCAGCATCTACCCTGTCAATCATCTCAGAATCTTATCTCAATGAGATCAGCTCTCATTCATCTAAACTCCAGAGAGTATAGGCCCAATCTACTCAATCTCTCCTGATAGGACAACCCTCTCATCCCCGGAATCAAACTAGTGAACCTTCGTTGCGCCCCCTGCAAGGCAAATATATCATTCCTTAGGTGTGGAGACCAAAACTGAACACAGTAATCCAGGTGTAGTCTCACCAAAGCCCTGTACAATTCATTCGTTCAAAGCCCTGTAGACAAGGCTTTAAACTAATGAAGGTGGGGTGGGAGGATTCAGGAAAGAGTAAATTTAAAAGCAGCAAGAGAAATGTCAAGGCTCTAGAGCAGAGTAGAGTTTGGGGTAAAAATAAGCAGAGTGGGTGAGGAAGGGACAGAGAGAGTAATAAAGGTAATAAGGCATCAGTGACTTAGGTGACATCAGGGAAAAATAGAAATAAGTGAAAGCTAAATGCACTATATCTGAATGCGCGAAGCATTCACAACAAAATAGATGAATTAATAGCTCAGTTAGAAATTAACAGCTTTGATCTAATAGCCATAACGGAGACGTGGTTGCAAAGTGACCAAGGTTGGGAACTAAATATTTCAGGATACTTAACTTTTAGAAGAGATAGGCAAAATGGAAAAGGAGGAGGGCTAGCCCTGATAATAAAGGATGGGATAAAGGCAATAGAGAGAAAGGATCTTAGCTCCGAAAATCAAGAAGTAGAATCAGTTTGGGTGGAGCTAAGAAACAGCAAGGGGCAGAAAACATTGGTGGGAGTTATTTATAGGCCCCCAAACAGTAGTTGTAATGTAGGGCAGAGTATAAATCAGGAAACTAGAGGCACATGTAACAAGGGTAATACAGTAATCATGGAGGACTTTAATCTACATATAGACTGGGCAAACCAAATTTGCAGTAATAGTGTGGAGGATGAATTCATGAAATGTATGCAAGATAGTTTTCTAGATCAATATGTTGAGGAACCAAGTAGGGAACAGGCTATTTTAGATCTAGTATTGTGCAATGAGAAAGGGTTAATTAATAACCTTGCAGTAAAGGGGCCTTTAGGGAAGAGTGACCATAATATGATAGAATTTTATATTAAGTTCAAAAGTGATTTAGTTAAATCCAAAACTCGGGTCTTAAATCTAAACAAAGCAAACTACGTAGGTATGAGGGGCGAGTTGGTTAAGGTAGATTGGGAAACTACATTAAAAGGTATGATGGTAGAGAAGCAATGGCTAGCATTTAAAGAATTAATACATAATTTACAACAAATATACATTCCTTTAAGGCATAAAAACCTCACAGGAAAAGAGGTACAACCGTGGCTAACAAGAGAAGTTAAAGATAGTATTAGATCAAAGGAAGAGGCTTATAATGCTGCCAAAAAGAGTAGTAAGCCTGAACAGCAGTGTTGCATTTGCTACCTTCCAATCGCTGGGACTGTTCTGGGATCTAGGGAGTTTTGGAAGCTCACATCCAATGCATCCACTATCTCTGCAGCCACCTCTTTTAGAGCCCTAGGATGTAGGCCATCAGGTCCAGGGGATTTGTCAACTTTTAGTTCCATTAATTTCTCCAGTACTTTTTCTTTACTAATATTAATTACTTTAAATTCCTCACCCTCATTAGACCCTTGGTTCCCCGATATTTCTGGGTTTTTTTTGTGTCTTCTATTATGAAGACAGATACAAAATATTGGCTTAACGTCTGCCATTTCCTTACTCCCCATTATAATTTCTCTTATCTCAGCCTCTAAGTGACCCACATTTACTTTTGCTGCTCTCTTTCTTTTTACATACATGTAGAAGCTCTTACAATCTGTTTTTATATTTCTTGCTAGTATACTCTCATATTCTATTTTTGCCATCTTTATCAATTTTTTGATCATCCTTTGCTGGTTTATAAAACTCTCCCAATCCTCAGGCTTACTACTCTTCTTGGCAACATTATAAGCCTCTTCTTTTAATCTAATACTATCCTTAAATTCTTTACTTAGCCGTGGATAGATCACTTTTCCCGTGGAGTTGTATTGCTCAATGGAATGTATATTCATTGAGAATTATGAAATACTTCTTTAAATGTTCACCATTGCTTATCGACCGTCATACCTTTTAATCTAATTTCCCAATCTACCATAGCTAACTCGCCCCTTATACCTATGTAATTGGCTTCATTTAAGTTTAATACTCTAGTTTCGGACTTAAGTATGTTATTCTCGAACTCAATGTGAAATTCTATCATATTATGATCACTCTTTCCCAGAGGATCCCTTACTATGAGATTACTAATTAACCCAGTCTCGTTACACAAGACAACATCTAAAATAACCTTATCCCTAGTTGGTTCCGTGATGTATTGTTCTGGGAAACTGTCTCGAATACATTCCATGAACTCGTCCTCCAGACTACCCATGCCAATTTGATTTGCCCAATCTATATGAAGATTAAAGTCCCCCATGATTATTGTATTACCTTTGTTACAAGCTCCTGTTATTTGTTGATTAATACTCTGTCCAATGGTATAGCTACTGTTTGGGGGCCTATAAACTACTCCCACCACTGTTTTCTGCCCCTTCTTACTTCTTATCTCTACCCATACTGATTCTACTTCCTGCTCTTCCAAGCCAAGATCCTTCCTCACTACTGTCCTTATGTCACACTTTATTATCAGGGTTACCCCTCTCTTTTTTCATTCTACCTGTCTTTTCTAAACATCAAGTACACTGGAATATTTAGTTCCCAACCTTGGTCACCTTGCAACCACATCTCTGTAATGGCTATTAGATCAAAGCCATTTATCTCTATTGGTGCCATTAATTCATCTATCCTGTTATGAATGCTTCATCCATTCAGATAAAGAGCCTTTCATTTTAACTTTTAACCATTTTTCCCGGATTTGTCCTTATTCACTTATGCACTATTAAGCTCTCTCTCCCTTCCTGTCACACTCGGCTTATCTTTACCCAAATCACTACATTGCTTTGTGGCCTTGACTTTTCTCTTTAGATTTATAAATTTCCCCTCATCTGAACCCTCCCCCCCTTTTTAGTTAAAAGCTGGGTCAAAGAAGTAGGTTTTAAGGAGGGTCTTAAAGGAGGAGAGAGAGGCGGGGAGGTTGAGGCAGGGAATTCCAGAGCTTAGAGACTAGGCAGCTGAAGGCACGGCCGCCAATGGTGGAGCGAGGGGTTTGGGGGAGACTCACAAGAGGCCAGAATTGAAGGAGCACAGAGATCTCTGAGGGTTGTATGGTTGGAGGAGGTTAGAGATAAGGAGGGGTGAGGTCACAGAAGGATATGAACATGAGGATAAGAATTTAAAATTCGAGGTGTTGTTGGACTGGGAGTCAATGTAGGTCAGCGAGTGCAGGGATGATCTTGCCCCTTTCAATGACTTGGTCACTGCAAACAAGCTGACGCTCACTACTTGCAAGCATGTGAGATCCAGAGAGCAGGATAATAATCTTATATTTTAACTTGCGGATGTGATTTCATTCATATTCTCCATCTCACTTCATCCCTCCCACCCTCCTTACTCCCAGGACGCTGCACATGTGGCTTGCTAACGGGCGGTGCCAATGCAGCTTGCGCTGAATGCTGGCAAATGTTCAAGCGACACTGCCCCAACATCTGTGCTGGGACTGGGAACTCAGCATGGGGGGCGGGGGAGCATTGTGAGGGGTGGAGGGTGGGTATGAGGGGCACCACCCTAACCCATCACTCTGTAATCCAGCACATTCGGTCCCCTAGGTGTTGCAATACCAATCCACAAACCCCAGTCTGAGCTGAATCAGTTGTTCTCAAGCAGCTAGTAGTGAAGGTGCTACAATTCATGGCCTAGGGAGGGAAGTATTAGCAAGGGGCCCTGATTACCATAAATTCACTGATAATGGAGAGTGACCCTGTACAGCCATCAGATGAGAACAGAACTGGGCCTATGATGCCTCCAGCAACAAACTCCCTGCTGACCCTCACAGTCTTGGACCACAAATGAAGGATGCCACTTGTCTATTTGCAGTTAGAGGCCCAACAATTCTCTGGCTGCCCTGAGTGATCATATTGCCCATTGTTTCATCACTGCAGGCTAGTGCACCAGGGCTGGCATGGCATTATGTACTAGCGCCATCCGAAACAGCAAGTTAAAACCTAGAATTAAATGCAACCACCAGGTCATCCTGCAGCTTAGCAACACAAGTAATGGGCTGTGATTCCCCATGGAGAAGCCTTGACCGGCGGAGCGAAGAGCTGGTTGACCATTCGGATGGGTTGGCAGCAGTTGAAGACACTGAAGCACGTGTCAGAGCCGGACACAGACAGAGAGCACCTCATAACACAACCTTCTGCTTTGTGGGGGAGGGGGAAGCCTGCTATTGTCTCTCTCACCTCATCTTGGTCGGAGACGCGTGCCACCTGTCAGGTGATGGTGCAGCAGTGACTGTCGTCAGAAAGCAGTACAAGTCCTGGAACGTTCCGGAAGACAACTTCAAGTGGGGTGGGAGGGGGCAAGGACAGCGAAAATAAAAACAAACACGAAGACAATAAAGTTATCCACACCTCAATCATTCTGTCATTGCAACGCCAGAAGGCTAAATCAGAGAGAATAAACAATGTGATCTTGATCCAGGTTCCTTGGAAATACCTACACAAGTACTAACATGCAAAGCCTGGAGTTTTTCTGAACACAGTGTGAAATTGTTCTGCTATCACCTGACAGGCATTTACCATTTCATTTTTATCAGAGGAATCTGACACACCTACAAACTGTCTATCCATTTATCACTTAAGCCAGTACTTGTACTTTTCCACAAACTACACTACGGGCTTTCATTTTGACCATAGGAATCGCTGGACCAGAAAAGACCTAGTTCCGCCATTTCCGCCACCTCCAGCGTGATCCCACAACCAAACACATCTTCCCCTCACCTCCCCTTTCAGCATTCCGAAGGGACCGCTCCCTCCGCGACACCCTGGTCCAGTCCTCTATCATCCCCAACACGCCTTCCCCTTCGCCCGGCACCTTCCCGTGCAAGCGCAGGAGATGCAACACATGCCCTTTTACCTCCACCCTTCCCACTGTCCAGGGCCCCAAACACCCCTTCCAGGTGAAACAGCGATTTACTTGTACTTCTTGCAATTTAAGTATACTGTATTCGCTGCTCATGATGCGGTCTCCTCTACATTGGGGAGACCAAACGCAGATTGGGTGACCGCTTTGCGGAACATCTCCGTTCAGTCCCTAAGGGGGACCCCGAGCTTCCGGTTGCCTGTCACTTTAATTCACCGCTCCACTCCCACTCAGACCTCACCGTCCTCGGCCTCTTGCATTGTTCCACTGAAGCTCAGCGTAAGCTCGAGGAACAGCACCTCATCTTTCGATTAGGCACTTTACAGCCTTCCGGACTCAACATAGAGTTCAACAATTTCAGATCATAAGCTGGCCCTTATCATTTATATATTTTTTATCCACACTTTTTGTCTGTGTCTTTTCTTCTCTCCCACATGGCAGCTGTCCTTCATTCTGCCAGAGCAATTCACACTTCATCCAGAGCCATCCTTTGTTTCTTAACCTGTCCCATTACCATCTCCTTTTGCCTTGAATATCTCTTAATGTCTCTTAACCTCTCCTGCCTTCTATCCTATCACAGACCTTCCCTTTTGTTCTTTCATCCCCTCCCCCCCTTTCCCAGCCCCTAACTTGCTTAAAAATCTGTTCCATTTCCTGCTTTTTTCCAGTTCTGATGAAAGGTCTTCGACCTGAAACGCTAACTCTGTTTCTCTCTTCACAGATGCTGCCTGACCTGCTGAGTATCTCCAGCATTTTCTGTTTTTATTTCTAGTTCCATCTAGTTCACCTTCTCCCATCATGGTAGTCACATGATGTTGACTAATCACAGCAATCAATCTCTATCAATGGGGTAGATCTTGGCTTTGTGCGACAGTGTAAGATGGGTGATAGTGAGACAGCCGCTCATTTTTCATCTCGCCCCATTTTTATTTCCATTGAAGTCAAAAATCTGGAGATGTAAAACAGGGTGCCGACTCGCTATCACCCGTTTTACACTCACACAAAGTCAAAATCTACACCAGTTAGTCGACAACAGACCCAGACACGAGGGGAGGAAAACCCCCAGTGGTGGAGACCTTCGGGAACCAGAGGTCCAAAGTCACCTCTTCCTCCTGAGCACGCGACACTCCCCACATGTCATGTCTCAAATCACTCATATCCTGGATTGCAAAATATTATTTTCTGAAAGAAATCTATCTAATTTGCATTTGAATGAATCAATACTAACTGCTTCCATCATCTCCCCCAAGAGTCTGTTTCATCGATTGACCACTCACTCACCGAATTATTGGCCCCGATATTAACTTGGAGTGGGGGGCCTGATATCGCCTGGGAAGTAAGTTTAGTGTGTCTGTCTGTGGCTTTTTAATGCAGCCACCTCATTATAATTTTACTTCTGGGTTTGGTGTCGGTAGCACGGCAGCGGGCATGATGAGGACTCACGTGATGCGATCTCGACTCAAAGGTGGAATTTGCAGGAGCGTGGAGTTGGAAGCAACAGAGGAAGAACTCTCAATATGGAATCAGGACGATCAATGGCTGCGCACCTCCTTAATGATGCCTCGCTTGCTGTGTTTCTGGGGGCCGTCAGGAGCCGGAGAGAGATACTCATCCCCAGCAATGGGAGGAAGAAACCTGCTGCTGACAACAAGAAGGTGTGGCTGGACGTGGAGCAGGAGGTCAGCAGCAGGAGTGTCGTGCCATGCTCGTGGATTCAATGCAGGAAGCACTTTAATCACCTAACCCGGTCAGGAAAGTTGAGTACAGATGCACATTCACCTACATCCTGCTATGTGCATCACCCCAACCCCTCACTCTGCCTTCTCAAACCTCTCCATCACATCACTCCTCACAGCCACTTACCATGCAAGTCCACCCAGCCTTCTCTTTCTATGCACTTCCTCATATTGCCATCTATCCATCCACCACTGCCATTCACCCTCATCCTTATGCAATTTCATGCCTCTCCCTGATAGTCACCCTCACCAAATGCACTGCATCCATCGGGTGAACACCATTACACTCACTCGTAGTGTAGGAGAAGAGAGCACAGAACACGAGGGAGAGAACTGGAGGTGAGCCTCCACAGATCTCGCAGCTCACAACTGCAGAGGAGGAGGCGCTGGAGATCAATGGAGTTTTGGCGTCCCTGGCTGTCGGAGATGGGGAGCTCCCAGCTACCTGGTGACACAATTAACTATCTCAGTCATGGTGACTTGATTTCAAAAGCAAGTGAAATATGATTGTTTTAAAGTCATTTCAAGGGATATGAGCATCGCTGGCAAGGCCAGCATTTATTGCTGATCCCTAATTGCCCTTGAGAAGGTGATGGTGAACCGCCTTCTTGAACCGCTGCAGTCCATGTGGTGAAGGTGCTCCCACAGTGCTGTTAGGGAGGGAGTTCCAGGATTTTGACCCAGCGATGATGAAGGATCGGCAATATATGTCCAAGTCAGGATGGTGTGTGACTTGGAGGGGAGCTTGGAGGTGATGGTGTTCTCATGTGATCATCTTCATAATGATAAGTTGCAACATTCTTACTTTGCCAGTACTAATTCATGCCTTTTATCTCCAACAGGACCTTCATGCTTGCAGCAGAAGTCGGCGGAGGTTGCGGACGATGATTCCTCAGAGGAGCTGAACCCTTCTCTGGGTGCACCGTCACAGGACTCATGCTTACCATGTACCAGCTCAGAGACTCGCACTTTGGTGGGACCAGTTGCAGAGATAGTTGGGATTTCACCTTGTGACTCACACTTCACAAGTGAGCAAGAGCAGATGGAGGTGGCAGGGGCAGCAGTGGAGAGTCCACGTTGGAGGGCACAGCCCTCTCCAAACTCTACTCAGCTGGACACAGATGCTGCACCCCAGGGGCCGTTGATGAAAAGGAGAATCATTGAGCAGCAGCAGAGAATGTGCGATGCACTGACAGGCCTTCCAAATACACTGACCATGATTAGAGAGAGAATGGAGAAGACCACCTCAAGCATGAGTCTGTTGATGTTGCAGGGCATTGCAAGGATATCTTCTTGCATGGATAGAGTTGCCAGCTCTGTGGAACATTAAAACACGGCAATCACATGAGTCCATGCACACCTTGCGCATGGCCGTGCAGACTCTGAATGACATAAGAATTAGGAGCAGGAGTCGGCCATACAGCCCCTCGAGCCTGCTCCGCCATTCAATAAGATCATGGCTAATCTTCGACCTCAACTCCACTTTTCTGCCCGATCTCCACATCCCTTGATTCCCCGGAGTCCAAAAATCTATCGATCTCAGCCTTGAATATACTCAACGACTCAGCATCCACAGCCCTCTGGGGCAGAGAATTCCAAAGATTCACCACCCTCTGAGTGAAGAAATTCCTCCTCATCTTGGTCTAAAATGGCCGACCCCTTATTCTGAGACTGTGACCCCCTAGTTCTAGACTCTCCAGCCAGGGGAAACATCCTCTCAGCATCTACCCTGTCAATCCCCCTCAGAATCTTATGTTTCAATGAGATCACCTCTCATTCTTCTAAACTCCAGAGAGTATAGGCCCATTCTACACAATCTCTCATCATAGGACAACCCTCTCATCCCAGGAATCAATCTAGTGAACCTTCGTTGAACTGCCTCCAAGGCATGTATATCCTTCCTTAGATAAGGAGACCAGAACTGTGCACAGTACTCCAGGTGTGGTCTCACCAAGGCCCTGTACAATTGTAGCAAGACTTCCTTACTCTTATACTCCAACCCCCTTGCAATAAAGGCCAACATGCCATTTGCCTTCCTTATTGCTTGCTGTACCTGCATGCTAGCTTTCTGTGCTTCTTGCACGAGGACATCCAGATTGTAAAGGAATAAGCCATATTCAGAAAAATACGCCATTCTATGAAAGAATTCTGGCCTTTGTAACATGACAAACTGGGCTTAAAAATCTAAAAGCCTAACAATGGAGAAGCTGTAAACAGCATACAGGCTATTGAGATAAGTTGTTGACACTGAATCAATAGCCTTATTGAAATAGGAGGTTGGAGGCTCCTGAAGTCTGCAGAGTTGGAAAAAAGACAATGGTACACCCTGTTAAGGTGTTCTAAAGTACATTTCGTAAACAGGCACATAAAAGAAGAAGAAACATATGCCTTCGTAAGAATGACATCAAATGGATGCACCTGCTCCACACCGTTTTTTCTGATAAGCTTCGAACACCTAAAGGTAGAGACATAAATCTTAATGCTACCAGCTGAACTGACTGTAAAAATAGCAGAAGTTAACAGAAAAATGACTAGAGATAATTAGCTTACATCAGCAGAAAACTTCAAAGGAAATACCACTGCAAAAGGGTATAAAAATTGAAATTTCAAATGGGATGATAGTCTCGCTGTAAAGGGGCAATGCGATTCTTGGCTTCAGAGGCAAGCTCTGTAAGTCTACAACTCTTTGTATCTCGGGATCAACGGTATTGTATTTGATTTTGGTGGATATCCTGGAATAAGACTAAGAAATGTAAAAATGTAACGAAGTTAAGATTTGAGAATAAGGATCTCTGATAACAGAATTGTAAGATTTCTGTTTTTGGAACTGTTAATGTTGCGATTGAATCACCAACTGTAAATTACATGTCGGTTCTTTAATAAATCTATATATTTTTAGAATTGTCTCACATAATACTTCTGTATCAAACTCGCAAACTCAATCTCTGTACACTCTTTGGTGAGGAGTTGCAGAATTCTGAGGGAGTTTCCCGGACCCTCATAATATCCGGAACGTTACAGTCTAGCTAAACTTATTAAAAGTGCTATCTGGAGGATGGTAACATCTTCAGGTTGTTCCTTTCCTTTAGGGAGAGATAGTCTGGACCTTTAGACACAATTAGCATCATTAGGATTCGGCTACCTCAAACTTTAGTTGAAAGTGAACATCTGGGGAATACGCCTGATCTGGGGTAGCCCTAAAGGGGCTAGGACTAGTAATTATCCCTTCAGTTTTACTCATTTTTCTGCTGACCCCTGCTATTTTTACAGTCAGTTCAGCTGTTAGCATTAAGAATTATGTCTCTACCTTTAGGTGTTCGAAGCTTATCATAAAAAGGTGTGGAGCAGGTGCATCTATTTGATGTCATTCTTACCAAGGTCTTCTGTTTGTATCTTTTTATGACATGTAAAATAAAACAACCTCAACCAGTGTGATCTATGCAATTCTTAAGTCACCTCAGCTGGTTACAACACAGAATCGTGTCTCCTGTCCATAGGTGTTCTAAGTTTAACATAAAAACGATTTGACGGCAGGTGTTTCTTTTACTTGATGTCATTTTTACGAAGGCATATGTTTCTTCTTCTTTTATGTGCCTGTTTAAAAAATGTACTTTAGAACACCTTAATAGGGTGTACCATTGTCTTTTTTTCAATGCTGCAGACTTCAGTAGCTTCCAACCTCCTGTTTCAATAAAGCTATTGATTCAGTGTCAACAACTTATCTTATCTCAATAGCCTGTATGCTGTTTACAGCTTCTCCATTGTTAGGCTTTTAGATTTTCAAGCCCAGTTTGTCATGTTGCAAAGGCCAGAATTATAAGAACATAAGAACAGAAGAAATAGGAGCAGGAGTAGGCCAATCGGCCCCTCGAGCTGCTCCGCCATTCAATAAGATCATGGCTGATCTGATCCTAACCGCCAATCTACTATCACAGAACCATCTCCTGCATCTAACAGAATTGCACACACGAAATAGGAGCAGAATCAGGCTACACGGTCCCTGGGCCCGCTCCACTACCCACAGGGCCATGACCGATCCGAACCTAGACTCATGTCCAAATTCCTGCCCGCTCCCCGTAACCCTTAATGCCCTTTACTTCTAGGAAACTGTCTATTTCTGTTTTAAATTTATTTAATGATGTAGCTTCTACAGCTTTTTGTGGCAGCATATTCCATGGACCTACCACCCTCTGAGTGAAGTAGTTCCTCCTCATCTCAGTTTTGAAAGAGCAGCCCCTTATTCTAAGACTATGTCCCCTAGTTCTAGTCTCACCCGTCATCGGGAACATCCTCCCCGCATCCACCCGATCCAACCCCTTCACAATCTTATATGTTTCAATAAGATCGCCTCTCATTCTTCTGAACTCCAATGAGTAGAGTCCCAATCTACACAACCTCTCCTCATATGACCACCCCCTCATCCCCAGGATTAACCGAGTGAACCTTTTTTGCACTGCCTCGAGAGCAAGGATGTCTTTCCTTAAGTAAGGACACCAAAACTGTATGCAGTATTCCAGGTGCGGTCTCACCAATACCTTGTACAACTGAAGCAATACCTCCCTATTTTTATATTCTATCCCCCTAGCAATGAAAGCCAACATTCCATTTGCCTTCTTAATCACTTGCTGCACCTGCATACTAACCTTTTGAGTTTCGTGCACCAGGACCCCCAGATCCCTTTGCACTTCAGTACTCTCCAGTTTCTTGCCATTAAGATAATAAATTGCTCTAGGATTTTTCCTGCCAAAGTGCATCACCTCACACTTTCCAGTGTTGTATTCCATCTGCCAAATCTCTGCCCACTTACTTAGCCTGTCTATGTCCCCTTGCAGGTTTTTTATGTCCTCCTCACTCACTACTTTCCCTCCCATCTTTGTATCATCTGCAAATTTTGATATGTTACACTTGGTCCCTTCCTCCAATTCGTTAATATAGATTGTAAAGAGTTGGGGACCCAGCACTGACCCCTATGGAACACCACTAGTTACTGATTGCCAGTCTGAGAATGAACCATTTATCCCAACTCTTTGCTTTCTGTTAGATAGCCAATCCTCTATCCATGCCAGAATATTACCCCCAATCCCGTGATTTTTTACCTTAAGCAATAATCTTTTGTGTGGCACCTTGTCAAATGCCTTTTGGAAGTCTAAATACACTACGTCTACTGGTTCCCCTTTATCCACTCTATATGTTACTTCCTCAAAGAACTCCAGCAAATTTGTCAAACATGACTTCCCCTTCGTAAAACCATGCTGACTTTGTCCTATTAAATTATGATTATCCAAATGTCCTGTTACTGTTTCCTTAATAATGGACTCCAAAATTTTACCTACCACAGATGTTAGGCTAACCGGTCTATAGTTACCAGCCTTCTGTCTACTGCCCTTTTTAAATAAGGGTGTTACATTAGCAGTTTTCCAGTCTGCCGGGACCTTAGCGGAATCCAGGGAGTTTTGAAAAATTATTACCAATGCATCTACAATCCCTACCGCCACTTCCTTCAAGACTCTAGGATGTAAGCCATCAGGTCCAGGTGATTTATCCACCTTGAGTCCCATTATTTTACCTGAGTACCACTTCCTTAGTGATTTTGATCGTGTTTAGCTCCTCTCCCCCTATAGCCCCCTGTTTGTCCAGTGTTGGGATATTCTTAGTGTCCTCTACTGTAAAGACTGATACAAAATATTCATTCAGTGTTTTTGCCATCTCCATATTTCCCACCATTAATTTCCCGGTCTCATCCTCTAAGGGACCAACATTTACTTTAGCCACCCTTTTTCTTTTTATATAACTATAAAAACTCTTACTATCTGTTTTTATATTTTTTGCTAATTTACTTTCATAATCTATCTTCCCTTTCTTAATCAATCTTTTTGTTATTTTTTGCTGCCTTTTAAAGTTTTCCCAATCCTCTGTCCTCCCACTAGATTTCGCTACCTTATATGCCCTTGTTTTTAGTCGAATACTATCCTTAATTTCTATACTTAGCCACGGATGACTGTCCTTTTTTTTACACCCTTTTCTTTTCAGTGGAATATATTTTTTTTGGAAGTTGTAAAATAACTCCTTGAATGTACACCACTGATCATGTGTCGTCTTACCCTTTAATCTATTTTCCCAATCCACTCTACTCAATTCCGCTCGCATACCTTCATAGTCTCCTTTATTCAAGCTTAGCACACTTGTTTGAGATCCAACCTTCTTACCCTCTAATTGAATATGGAATTCAACCATGTTATGGTCACTCATTCCAAGGGGATCCTTTACTAGGACATTTTTAATTAATCCTGTCTCGTTACACAGGACCAGATCTAAGGTTGCTTGCCCCCTGGTCGGTTCAGTTACATACTGCTCAAGAAACCCATCCCTAATACACTCAATGAACTCATCCTCAAGGCAGCCCTGCCCCATTTGATTTGTCCAATTAATATGATAGTTAAAATCCCCCATAATTATAGATGTTCCCTTATTACATGCCTCAACTACTCCTGCTCCTAGATTCTATGTTTCTATGTTTCTATGTTTCCTGATTGATACTCCGTCCAACAGAGTTGCAACTGTTCGGAGGCCTATAGACTACGCCCACTAGTGTTTTTTTCCCCTTATTATTCCTGATCTCCACCCAAACTGTTTCATTATCATGATTTTTTGACCCAATATCATTACTCTGTATTACAGTGATTCCTTCCTTTATTAACATAGCCACCCCACCTCCCCTTCCTTCCTGCCTGTCCTTCCTGATCGTTAAATAACCTGGTATGTTTAATTCCCAGGCATTGTCACCCTGCAGCCATGTTTCTGTAATGGCCACAATATCATAACCATATGTAGTTATTTGTGCCATTAACTCGTCTATTTTGTTACGAATGCTACGTGCATTCAGATAGAGAACTTTCAAATATGCTTTGTGGCACTTAGTTCCTGCTTTTTCACTTTTTACCACTTTACCTTTTACTCCACACACTCTGTCCCTTCCTGCCACGCTCTGATTTGTGATTCCCCTACTGCTACCTATGTCTATGACCTTCTCTGTTGTCATTTTAATTTTTTGCTCTCTTGAAACCTCCCCCCCACTAATTAGTTTAAAGCCCTCTCCACAGCCCTAGTTATTCGATTCGCCAGGACATTAGTCCCAGCACTGGCCAAGTGAAGTCCGTCCCAACGGAACAGCTCTCTCCTGCCCCAGTACTGGTGCCAGTGTCCCAAGAAGCAAAACCCATTTTTCCCACACCAGTCTTTGAGCCACGCATTCAACTCCCTGATTTTATTTACCCTAGCCAAATTTGCTCGTGGCTCAGGTAGTAATCCAGAGATTATTACCCTCGAGGTTCTGCTTTTTAATTTGGCTCCTAGCTGCTCAAACTCCCTCAGCAGAACCTCTTTCCTTGTCCTATCTATGTCATTGGTCCCAACATGGACCACGACAACTGGATCCTCCCCCTCCCACTCCAAGTTTCTCTCCAGCCCAGAGGAGATGTCCTTAACCCTGGCACCGGGCAGGCAACACAGCCTTTGGGACTCTCGCTCTTGGCTGCAAAGAACCCTATCTATCCCCCTAATGATACTATCCCCTACCACTACAACATTTCTTTTTACTCCCCCCACTTGAATGGCCCCCCTTACCACGGTGCTGTGGCCAGGTTGCTCATCCTCCCTGCAGTCCCCGCTCCTATCCACACAGGGAGTAAGAGCCTCGAACCTGTTGGACAAGAGCAAGGGCTGCGGCTCCTCCAACACTACCTCCTGGATCCCTGTACCTGCCTCACTCGTAGTCACACCTTCCTGTCCCTGACCACGGGCTACTTCTGAATTAGTTACTCTAATTGGTGTGACTACCTCCTGAAACACGGAGTCCAGGTAACTCTCCCCCTCCCTGATGTGTCGCAGTGTTTGAAGCTCGGACTCCAGCTCATCAACACGGAGCCGGAGTTCCTCGAGCAGCCAACACTTACTGCAAATGTGTTCACCGTGAACATCAATGGTGTCCACCAGCTCCCACATATTGCAGCAGTAACACATCACCTGCTCTCCCATTCTATGTAATTAATTAAAAATGTATTATTTTCCCTTCAGTTAATTTATGCCAGCAGTCTCCGCTACACCACAGATACCCGAGAAACTATAAACTATGGAATTGAAGTTTTGTATAAAAAAAGAGAAATACTCACCAACCAATCACTTACCTGCTTTCTGGTGACGTCACACTTCGATTATTTTTTACCTCTCTCCTGCTCTCGGCTTGGTGAAAGCCTACCTGGTCGCTGCCGCCTTTTACCGCCGCCGCCTCGCCGCTGTTGCTCCACCCAGGTCTGCCGCCTCTGTATTTTTCTGAATATGGCTTATTCCTTCACAAGATCTCTCTGAGCACCAACATTTAAAAGTTTCTCAACATTTTAAAAATGTTCTGTTTTTCTATTCTTCCTACCAAAGTGAATAACCTCACATTTCCCTACATTATACTCCATCTGCCATCTTACTGCCCACTCACATAGTCTATCTATATCCCTTTGCAGACTCTTTGTGTCCTCCTCACAGCTTACTGTCCCAGCTAGCTTTGTATCGTCAGCAAACTTGGATACATTACACTCGGTCCCTTCATCTAGGTCATTAATATAGACAACATGTCTGCCACCTTAAATAGGATGTCAGATAACTTAGCCTTGGCCGTACAGTGCCAAACTGCACCAAAGTGCGCGCCACCACACTGGTAGCCGTGAAGTGCGGCTGGGCCATGAGAGGGAGGATGGTGAAAAGGGACGTCGAAGTGGGGACTCCACTCAAAGTGCTTCCACTTCTATAGGAACAGGAGGAGGCCATTCAGCCCCTCAAGCCTGTACCGCCATTCAATGAGATCGTGGCTAATCAGTGACCTAACTCCATATACCCGCCTTTGCCCCATATCCCTTAATAACTTTGGTTAACAGAAATGTATCAATCTCAGATTTAAAATTAACCAGCATCAATTGTCATTTGCGGAAGAGAGTTCCAAACTTCTACCACCCTTTGCGTGTAGAAGTGTTTCCTAATTTCTTACCTGTTGCGCCCCCACCCCACCCCAGACAGTACCCCACATGCTGCCTCATGTCCTGTTAGCTGAGTCTGCCCATGCACAGGTGCAGGTGGAGCAGTCTCTGGCGGGGTCCTCACAGGCCTCAAAACCAAGAGGACGTCGGCCAAGAGCAGTCAGAACAGGGATCTGAGCAGCCTATCTCTCCCTCTGCTGAAGCCACAGGAGTTAGACCAGGTAGAAGCGGAAGGAAAAGGAAGAGTAAAGCTGTGTAGTTGCACAAGGGTGTGCGCATGGGTGTCTGAGGAAACGTTCTGCTTTGAAGTGTCTGTTCTTTAGTTCAATCACATGAATTTTATTCTTTTTGCACCACTTTCCCGTCTCGCCCATTCTTGGTTGCTGGGTGGAAAGTTGCCTTTTCACTTGTTTGATGATGAATAGGAAGACATGAATTGATGGGGACCAATGGGGGGATGTGCAAGGGGTAGTTGTTTTTTTCCAGGGCTGCTTTGTGCCAGTGGCATTGTGGGGGGCGGGGCGGGGGGGGGGGTGGGTGCACGGGAAGAGTGGCCATTGCATGTGCTTGTGACATGGGTCCACTGGTGCAACCTAAGTGAACCTTTCATTAATAAGGGCATTCCTGGCATCCCGTGATACAATGTGAGCAGCTGGTGCTGCATTGCTCTAATCACCTTTCTCCTTCTCGTCTTCCTCCTCCTCAGAATCATCCAAAGAGGAGGATCTGAGCACTGCGCCTTGTCCCTCCTGCAGGTCCAAACCTCGCTGTTGTACAGAGTGCAGCACACCACCACCATTCTGGAGACGCTGGCTGGTGCATACTGAAGAGCACCTCCAGATCTGTCTAGGCACCTGAAGCACATCTTCAGCATGTTGCTGGCTTGTTCGATCACATATCTGGTGGTGACCTGGCATTCATTGTAGCGCTGTTGAGCTTCATTGGACAGGTTTCAGAGGGATGTTATCAGCCAAGTTTGAAGTGGGTATCCCTTGTCTCCTAGCAGCCAGCCCTTAAGTCTGGTTGCAGTTCCGAAGACATCAGGGAGCCTGGACTGCCGCAGGACGAAAGCATCATGGCAGCTGCCCGGGAATCTTGCGCACACCTGCATAAAGATATTTTTGTGACTGCACACCAGCTGCACATTGATGGAGTGGAAGCCCTTGTGGTTCACGAATAATCCTGGTTGATCTGTGGGTGCACAGATTGCCACGTGTGTGCAGTCGATAACACCCTGCACCTGTGGGAAGCCAGCCACAGACGCAAATCTGAGTGCCCGCTCATTCTGACTGGCATCATCGCAGGTGAAGTTCACATTATTGCCGGCTCTGGCGAACAAGGCATCAGTCACCTGTCTTATGCATTTGTGGGCCGCCGACTGGGAGATCCTGGCTATGTTTCTGGCAGAGCCCTGGAAGGATCCGGAGGCTAAAAGGTTGAGGGCGGTGGTGACTTTGATACTGTGTGGCCACCAGGTCCAGCAGGCAGCAGGTTTTCTTCTAGTAGGCTGCAGTGGTCCGCCATCACTTGACGTGACAACCTGAGCCTCCTGAAGCACTGCTGTTCAGACGTGTCAAGGAAACTCAGACTCTGCCTGTACACCCTGTGTCGTGGGTAGTGTCTTCTGCGAGCTGCACCACTCTGCTGCTCCCCTCTCTGCTGCCCAGCTGCAGGACTCTGAACAGCAGGGAGTTGGAGTTGGAGTTGGAGTTGGACCTGGTGTTGGTGCTGGTCCTGGTGTTGATGCTGGTGTTGGTGTTGGTGCGGGTGTTCGTGTTGGTCCTGGTGTTGGTGTTGGTGTTGTTGGTGGTCCTGGCGTTGGTGTTGGTGCTGGTCCTGGTGTTGGTGCGGGTGTTGGTGTTGGTGCGGGTGTTCGTGTTGGTGTTAGTGTTGTTGGTGGTCCTGGCGTTGGTGCTGGTCCTGGTGTTGATGCTGGTCCTGGTGTTGATGCTGGTGCTGGTGCTGGTGTTGGTGTTGATGCTGGTCCTGGTGTTGGCGTTAGTGTTGATGCTGGTGCTGGTCCTGGTCCTGATGTTGGTGTTGGTGTTGATGCTGGTGCTGGTGTTGGTCCTGGTGTTGGTGCTGGTCTCAGTGCTGGTGCTGGTGTTGGTGTTGTTGGTGCTGACGCTGGTGTTGGTGTTGGTCCTGGTCCTGGTGTTCATCCTGGTGTTGGTGTTGGTGTTGGTGCTGGTCCTGATGTTGGTGTTGGTGTTGATGCTGGTGCTGGTGTTGGTCCTGGTCTCGGTGCTGGTGCTGTTGGTGCTGACGCTGGTGGTGTTGGTCCTAGTCCTATGTTGGTGCTGGTCCTGGTGTTGGTGCTGGTCCCGGTGCTGGTGTTGGTGCTGACGCTGGTGTTGGTGTTGGTCCTGGTCCTGGTGTTCATCCTGGTGTTGGTGTTGGTGCTGGTTCTGGTGTTGGTCCTGGTCCTGGTGTTGGTGCTGGTTCTGGTGTTGGTCCTGGTCCTGGTGTTGGTGTTGGTGTTGGTGCTGGTCCTGGTATTGGTGCTGGTGTTAGTCTTCATCCTGGTGCTGGTGCTGGACCTGGTGTTGTTGGTACTGACGCTGGTGTTGGTGTTGGTGCTGGTGTTGGTCCTGGTCCTGGTGTTGGTGTTCATCCTGATGTTGGTGTTGGTGCTGGTGCTGGTTCTGGTGCTGGTCCCTGTGTTGGTGTTCATCCTGGTGTTGGTCCTGGTGTTGGTGCTGGTCCCGGTGCTGGTGTTGGTGTTCATCCTGGTATTGGTGTTGGTGCTGGTCCTGGTGTTGGTCCTGGTGTTGGTGTTCATCCTGGTGTTTGTGTTGGTGCTCGTCCTGGTATTGGTGTTGGTGCTGGTCCTGGTGTTGGTGCTGGTGCTGGTCCCGGTGCTGGTGTTGTTGGTACTGACGCTGGTGTTGGTGCTGGTCCCGGTGCTGGTGTTGGTGTTCATCCTGGTGTTGGTGCTGGTGTTGGTGTTCATCCTGGTGTTGGTGTTGGTGCTAGTTCTGGTGTTGGTGTTCATCCTGGTGTAGGTGTTGGTGCTGGTGTTGGTGCTGGTCCTGGTATTGGTCCTGGTGCTGGTCCTGGTGTTGGTCCTGGTGTTGGAGTTGGTGTTGGTGCTGGTGTTGGTGTTCATCCTGGTGTTGGTGTTGGTGCTGGTCCTGGTATTGGTGTTGGTGCTGGTCCTGGTGCTGGTGTTGGTGCTGGTGTTGGTGTTGGTCCTGGTGTTGGCCCTGGTGTTGGTGTTGGAGTTGGTGCTGGTGTTGGTCCTGGTGTTGGTGTTGGAGTTGGTCCTGGTGTTGGTGTTGGTCCTGGTGTTGGTGTTGGTCCTGGTGTTGGAGTTGGTGCTGGAGTTGGTGTTGCTGCTGGTGTTGCTGTTGCTGCTGGTCCTGGTGTTGGTGTTGGTCCTGGTGTTGGTGCTGGAGTTGGTGCTGGAGTTGGTGCTGGAGTTGGTGCTGGTGCTGGTGTTGGTGCTGGAGTTGGTGCTGGAGCTGTTGTTGGTGTTAGTGCTGTTGTTGGAGTTGGTGTTGGTGCTGGTGCTGGAGTTGGTGCTGGTGTTGGTGCTGGAGTTGGTGCTGGTGCTGGAGTTGGTGCTGGTGTTGGTGATGGAGTTGGTGTTGGTGCTGGAGTTGGTGCTGGAGTTGGAGTTGGTGCTGGAGCTGGAGTTGGAGTTGGTGCTGGTGTTGGTGCTGGAGTTGGTGCTGGTGCTGTTGTTGGTGCTGGAGTTGGTGCTGGAGTTGGAGTTGGTGCTGGAGTTGGTGCTGGAGTTGGTGCTGGAGTTGGTGCTGGAGTTGGTGCTGGTGTTGGTCCTGGTGTTGGTCCTGGTGTTGGTGCTGGAGTTGGTGCTGGTGCAGGAGTTGGTGCTGGAGTTGGTGCTGGAGTTGGTGCTGGAGTTGGTGCTGGAGTTGGTGCTGGAGTTGGAGTTGGTGCTGGAGTTGGAGTTGGAGTTGGTGTTGGTGCTGGAGTTGGAGTTGGTGCTGTTGTTGGTGTTGGTGCTGGTGTTGGTGCTGGAGTTGGTGCTGGTGCTGGAGTTGGTGCTGGTGCTGTTGTTGGTGCTGGAGTTGGAGTTGGTGCTGGAGTTGGTGCTGGTGCTGGAGTTGGTGCTGGAGTTGGTGCTGGAGTTGGTGCTGGTGCTGGAGTTGGTGCTGGTGTTGGTGCTGGAGTTGGTGCTGGTGCAGGAGTTGGTGCTGGAGTTGGTGCTGGTGTTGGAGTTGGTGCTGGAGTTGGAGTTGGCGTTGGTGCTGGAGTTGGAGTTGGTGTTGGTGCTGTGAGGTGCTGTGAGTATTTGAACTCACTTTCGCGGGCTTTTCTTCACAGGCTGTTGTCGGGAGCGACGAGACCGGAGGTGCTGTGAGTATTTGAACTCACTTTCGCGGGCTTTTCTTCACAGGCTGTTGTCAGGAGCGACGAGACCGGAGGTGCTGTGAGGTGCTGTGAGTATTTGAACTCACTTTCGTGGGCTTTTCTTCACAGGCTGTTGTCGGGAGCGACGAGACCGGAGGTGCTGTGAGTATTTTAACTCACTTTCGTGGGCTTTTCTTCACAGGCTGTTGTCGGGAGCGATGAGACCGGAAGCGGACCAGGTGGGAAGCACCCAGGTGAACGGCATTTAAGGAGGGTGGTGGCTTAAACCCGAGTTCCTACAGAGTAGGAACCCCCACCCGCCCTCCTCCTCTAACCTACTAGTCTTTTAGCAGTCTAAAAACAGAGGTCACAAATTTTTTGGTCTCAGTTTCTTTTCAGCAGGGCAGGACGGTTACCGGGAGGAGCGGGAAGTCGGCGTAGGACCAAGGGGACACAAGACCGGGAAGTCAGCGAAAGACCAGGGAGGTAAGACTAACTGGTAAGTACTTTCCTCAAACCTTCCTAGAAAGTAAAACTAAAACTAGTGGGATTTGGTTAGTTTAAAAAGGAATAAGAGGAGTACAGTATACATTGGTCTAAGTAAGCTTCGGGAAAACAAAAGTCAATAAATAAACTAAAACTAGAAAATTAAAAAGTAATATAAGGGTTAAGTCATGGCAGTAGAGCTCGGACCTGTGTCATGCTCCTCCTGTAACATGTGGGAAATCAGGGACGCTTCCTGTGTCCCTGACAACCATGTGTGCGGGAAGTGTGTCCAGCTGCAGCTCATGTGGGTCCGCATGACGGCCCTTGAGCTGCGGATGGACTCACTTTGGAGCATCCACGATTCTGAGAGGGTTGTGGATAGCACATTTAGTGAGTTGGTCACACCGCAGGTTAAGGCCAGCGTAGATAGTACATGGGTGACCAAAAGGCAGAGCAAGGGCAGGAAGGTAGTGCAGAAATCCCCTGGGGTTGTCTCCCTTAGCAACAGGTTCACCGCCTTAGGTGCTGTTGTCGGGGGGGATGACTCATCGGGGGAAGGCACCAGCAGCCAGGCTCATGGCAGCATGACTGGCTTTGTTGCAAAGAAGGGAGGGAAAAAGAGTGGCAGGGCTATAGTAATAGGGGATTCGATTGTAAGGGGAATAGATAGGGGTTTCTGTGGTCGCGACCGAGACTCCAGGATGGTATGTTGCCTCCCTGGTGCAAGGGTCAAGGATGTCTCGGCGCGGGTGCAGAACATTCTGGAGGGGGAGGGGGAACAGCCAGTTGTCGTGATACATGTTGGTACCAACGACGTAGCTAAAAAAAGGGAAGAGGTCCTACAAGTAGAAATTAGGGAGTTAGGAGCCAAGCTAAAAAGTAGGACCTCGAAGGTAGTAATCTCTGGATTACTACCAGTGCCACGTGCTAGTAAGAGTACAGAGAACAGGATAGTTAGGCTAAATACGTGGCTTGAGCAGTGGTGTAAGAGGGAGGGTTTTAAATTTTTGAGGCATTGGAACCAGTTTTGTGGTAGGTGTGACCTATACAAAAGGGACGGTCTACACCTGTGCAAAGATGGAACTGATGTTCTCGGGGTAATTTTTGATAAAGCAGTTCGGGAGCATTTAAACTAGTATGGCAGGGGGCTAGAAACCTATGTAGTGAAATAGAGGAAAGTGAAAGGCAGACAGAAATAAATGGTAAAAGGGTGAGGAACAAAAAACAAAGGGCCAAACTAATTCATAAAAAATGTGAGCATAAAAAAAGCCTGAGGGTTTTATACCTTAATGCGAGAAGCATCAGGAACAAGGTAGATGAATTAGCTGTGGAAATAGAGGTTAATAATTATGATCTAATTGGGATTACGGAAACATGGTTGCAGGGTGAGCAGGGCTGGGAGCTTAACATACAGGGGTATTCAGTATTTAGGAAGGATCGACAAAAAAGAAAGGGAGGAGGGGTAGCATTGCTGGTAAAAGAGGGGATAAATGCAATTGAAAGGAAGGATATTAACTCAGTTAATACAGAATCTATATGGGTGGAGCTAAGAAATAGCGAGGGGCGAAAAACATTAATAGGAGTGGTATATAGGCCTCCAAATAGTAAAATAGAGGTTGGGGAGGGCATCATGAGGGAAATTAGAGAAGCGTGCAATAAGAGCACAGCTGTCATCATAGGTGACTTTAACTTACATATAGATTGGACTAGCCTAATCAGTAAAAATAATGAGGAGGAGGAATTCCTTGAGTGTTTAAGGGATGGTTATCTGGATCAATATGTCGAGGAACCAACTCGGGAACAGGCTATATTGGACTGGGTACTGTGCAATGAGAAGGGACTAATTAGTAATCTTGTTGTACGGGGACCCTTGGGTCAGAGCGATCATAACATGATCGATTTCTCACTCGAAATGGAGAGCGAAGAAATTGACTCAGAGACTAAGGTCCTGAATTTAAACAAGGGGAATTATGATGCCATTAGACGGGAACTGAGTAGGTCTGATTGGACAACGTTCCTGGGAGGACTGGAGGTAGATAAACAATGGCAAGCATTTAAAGATAGAATGACAAAATTGCAAAAATTGTTTATACCAATCTGGCATAAAAGGAAATCTAAAAAGGTGACTCAACCGTGGATAACAGGGGAAATTAGAGACAGCATAAAATCCAAAGATAGGGCGTATAAAATAGCCAAAAAAAGCGCCAGAGCGGAAGATTGGGAACGGTTTAAGATAGAGCAAAGGAGGACAAAGGGCTTAATCAAGAGGGGCAAAATAGCTTACGAAAGCAAGCTGGCGGAAAATATAAAAACTAACTCCAAAAGCTTTTATAAGTATATCAAGAGGAAAAGACTGGTGAAAACCAAAGTTGGTCCATTGCAGTCAGATACGGGGGAATATATAACGGGAAATAAGGAAATGGCAGACCAACTAAATGCATACTTTGGGTCAGTCTTTACGAAGGAAGACACAAAAAACCTCCCTGGGATATCGGGAAAAATAGGGACATTGGCAAAGGAGGAACTGACGCAAATCAATATCTCTAAGGATATGGTGTTAAGGAAGCTAAAGGGATTGAAGGCGGACAAATCCCCAGGGCCTGATAACATGCATCCTAGGGTACTGAAGGAGGTGGCCCTAGAGATAGCGGATGCACTAAGTATGATTTTTCAGAATTCATTAGACTCGGGAACAGTGCCCATGGATTGGAGGGTAGCTAACGTTACCCCACTATTCAAAAAGGGGGGTAGGGAAAAAGCAGGTAATTACAGACCTGTAAGCCTTACATCAGTTGTGGGCAAAATGCTGGAGTCCATCATTAAGGATGAAATAGCGGAGCACTTAGCAAATGGGGACAGGATAGGACAGATTCAACATGGATTTACAAAGGGTAAATCGTGCTTGACTAATCTATTGGAATTTTTTGAGGGAGTAACTGGTAAAATAGATGGGGGAGAGCCAGTAGATGTGGTGTACCTGGACTTCCAAAAGGCCTTCGACAAGGTCCCACATAAAAGATTAGCATGGAAAATTGAAGCTCATGGGATAAAGGGGAAAGTATTGACGTGGATAGAGAACTGGCTGTCAGATAGAAAACAGAGAGTTGGAATAAACGGCTCATTTTCTGAATGGCAGGCAGTAACAAGTGGGGTACCACAGGGATCTGTCCTGGGTCCCCAGCTGTTCACAATTTACATTAATGACCTGGATCAGGGAGTCGGATGCAGCATTTCCAAATTTGCAGACGACACTAAACTAGGAGGGGGGGTGGGCTCAGAGGAGGAGACCAGGAAGCTCCAGAGCGATTTGGACAGACTGGGTGATTGGGCGGATAAATGGCAGATGCACTATAATGTGGACAAGTGCGAAGTTATCCACCTTGGGTGCAGGAACGGGAGGGCAAATTATTATTTAAATGGCAATAAATTGGGAGAGGGGGAAGTACAGAGAGACCTGGGTGTTCTTGTACACCAGTCACTGAAGGCGAGCATGCAGGTGCAACAGGCGGTCAAGAAGGCAAACAGTATGCTGGCCTTCATAGCAAAAGGGTTGGAATACAGGAACAGGGATACCTTGCTGCAGCTGTACAGGGCACTGGTGAGACCACACCTCGAGTACTGTGTACAGTTTTGGTCGCCTCATCTGAGGAAAGATGTTCTTGCCATGGAGGGGGTGCAGCGGCGATTCACCAGGCTGATACCAGGAATGGCGGCATTGACCTATGAGGAGAGACTATGTAGTTTAGGGATGTACACACTGGAGTTTAGAAGATTGAGAGGGGACCTCATAGAAGTGTATAAAATTCTGACAGGTCTAGACAGACTAGATGCAGAAGGAATGTTTCCCTTGGCGGGTGAGAACAGAACTAGAGGACATAATTTAAGGATAAGGGCTAAACCATTTAGGACAGAAATGAGGGGGAATTTCTTCACTCAGAGGGTGGTGAACCTGTGGAACTCATTGCCACAGAGGGCAGTGTACGCCAGCTCATTAAATATATTTAAGAGGGAATTAGATATATTTCTACAGGCAAAAGGGGTTAAGGGTTACGGAGAGAAGGCGGGGACGGGATACTGAATTGGAGGATCAGCCATGACCTCATTAAATGGCGGAGCAGGCTCGAAGGGCCGGATGGCCTACTCCTGCTCCTATCTTCTATGTATCTATGTATGTATGGTGCTGGAGTTGGAGTTGGTGCTGTTGTTGGAGTTGGTGCTGGTGTTGGTGCTGGAGTTGGTGTTGGAGCTGGTGTTGGTGCTTGAGTTGGTGCTGGAGTTGGTGCTGGAGTTGGTGCTGGAGTTGGTGCTGGAGTTGGTGCTGGTGTTGGTGCTGGAGTTGGAGTTGGTGCTGTTGTTGAAGTTGGTGTTGGTGTTGGTGCTGGTGTTTGTGTTGGTGCTGGAGTTGGTGCTGGAGTTGGTGCTGGTGCTGAAGTTGGTGCTGGTGCTGTTGTTGGTGTTGGTGCTGTTGTTGGAGTTGGTGTTGGTGCTGGAGTTGGTGCTGGTGCTGGAGTTGGTGCTGGTGCTGGAGTTGGTGCTGGTGCTGGAGTTGGTGCTGGTGCTGTTGTTGGAGTTGGTGTTGGTGCTGGAGTTGGAGTTGGTGCTGGAGTTGGTGCTGGAGTTGGAGTTGGTGCTCGAGTTGGTGCTGGAGTTGGTGCTGGTGTTGGAGTTGGTGCTGGAGTTGGTGCTGGTGCTGTTGTTGGTGTTGGTGCTGTTGTTGGAGTTGGTGTTGGTGCTGGTGCTGGAGTTGGTGCTGGTGCTGGAGTTGGTGCTGGTGCTGGAGTTGGTGCTGGTGCTGGAGTTGGTGCTGGTGCTGGAGTTGGTGCTGGTGCTGGAGTTGGTGCTGGAGTTGGTGTTGGTGCTGTTGTTGGAGTTGGTGCTGGAGTTGGTGCTGAACTTGGAGTTGGTGTTGGTGCTGGAGTTGGTGTTGGTGCTGGAGTTGGAGTTGGAGTTGGTGTTGGTGTTGGTGTTGGTGCTGGAGTTGGAGTTGGAGTTGGAGTTGGTGCTGGAGTTGGTGCTGGTGTTGGTGCTGGAGTTGGAGTTGGAGTTGGTGTTGGAGTTGGTGTTGGTGCTGGAGTTGGAGTTGGTGTTGGTGTTGGAGTTGGTGTTGGTGCTGGAGTTGGTGCTCGAGTTGGTGCTGGAGTTGGTGCTGGTGTTGGAGTTGGTGCTGGAGTTGGAGTTGGTGCTGCTGGTGCTGTTGTTGGTGTTGGTGCTGCTGGTGCTGTTGTTGGTGTTGGTGCTGTTGTTGGAGTTGGTGTTGGAGTTGGTGGTCATGTTGCTCCTCGTCCAATGTCCAATCTGAGGCAGCCAAAGCGCCACCCATCCTGATGTGATTCAGAAAACCTCCAAAGTGTAGAAAGTAAACTCTCAGCAAAAGTATTGTGAACAAACCCTTTCCCACCAGCATGTAAGAAAGCAGCTCTTAGTACTGCGTATTTATTGCCATATTTCCATGAGTTTGATTCAGCCCCCTCACCAGCCTTTCTTTCACCGGTGAGTTTCGGGAAATCGGTGGATGCGCTGTTAAATTTAAAAGTCAGTTGAAATGTCGCTCCAATTGAGCAATTGGCCGATGTTAATAGGCAACCTGTCTCTCCCCAAAGGGTTGTGCTCAGGTAACGCCCCAGTTAAACCCGAAAGTTGGTGGGATGGAGCCGGCTTCCAGATGCGCTAGCATTTTTCCCCGGTTTCACCCCCACCCACACCCACACGCTCCTCCCGGTTAAAATTTCCCCCAGTTTCCACAGATTAGTTTTGAATTTAGAGAGACTGGATTTTCAGAGAGAGACTGGATGCAGATCAGTTGGATAATGATGAAGGTTTTGAACTTCTAATAGAATTCCTGGATAAAATCTACAAGAAAGATGACCTATTAAATGCCTATGAGGCCTGGTCAGAACTTGATAGATTTAGGAAAACAGACGGTTATTCAATGGAAGAGAATATCATGGACTTTAACAAATTGTACAAAAGGTTGACAAAGTTTTATTTGGGAACCCCTGGATCAGTACTAGCGTTTAAATTACTAGATTGTGCTAAGGTGTCTCATATGGACAGGTAACTGGTCCTAACTGGACGGAGAGGCAGTACTGAGGGAGCGCTGCACTGTTGGAGGGATTCCTCAGTACTGCCCCTCCGACTGTGCAGCACTCCCTCAAATAGCGTCATAGGAGGAGGCCATACAGCCCCTCGAATCTGTTCCACCATTCAATCAGATCACGGCTGATCTGTACGGCAACCCCATTTCCTGCCTTTGCTCCATATCATAGAATTACATAGAATTTGCCAGTGTTTATGTTCAGCACGAGCCACCTCCCATTCACCTAACCCCAGCAACACATCCTTCTATTCCTTTCTCCCTCATGTGTTTATCTAGCTTCCCCGTAACTGCATCTCTGCTATTCGCATCAACCACTCCCTGTGGTAGTGAGTTCCACATTTTCTCCTAAATTCACCATTAGATTTATTAGTGACTATCCTATATTTATGCCCCCAAGTTTTCGTCTCCCCAACAGGACATCGCTGCAGGAGTTCCTCAGGGCAGTGTCCGAGGCCCAACCATCTTCAGCTGCTTCATCAATGACCTTCCCTCCAACATAAGGTCAGAAGTGGGATGTTCGCTGATGACTGCACAGTGTTCAGTGCCATTCGCAACTCCTCAGATAATGAAGCAGTCCATGACCGCATGCAACAAGACCTGGACGACATTCAGGCTTGGGCTGATAAGTGGCAGGTAACATTCGCGCCACACAAGTGCCAGGCAATGACTATCTCCAACAAGCAAGAGTCTAACCACTGCCCCTTGACATTCAACGGCATTACCATCACTGAATCCCCCACCATCAACATCCTGGGGGTCACCATTGACCAGAAATTTAACTGGACCAGCTACATAAATACTGTGGCAACAAGAGCAGGTCAGAGGTTAGGTATTCTGTGGCGAGTGTCTCACCTCCTGACTCCCCAAAGCCTTTCTACCATCTGCAAGGCACAAGTAAGGAGTGTGATGAAATACTCTCCACTTGCCTGGATGAGTGCAGCTCCAACAACACTCAAGAAGCTCGACACCATCCAGGACAAAGCAGCCCGCTTGATTGGCACCCCATCCACCACCTTAAACATTCACTCCCTCTGCCACCGGCGTACTGTGGCTGCAGTGTGTACCATCTACAAGATGCACTGCAGCAACTCGCCAAGGCTTCTTCGGCAGCACCTCCCAAACCCGCGACCACTACCACCTAGAAGGACAATGGCAGCAGGCGCATGGGAACACCACCACCTCCAAGTTCCCCTCCAAGTCACACACCATCCTGGCTTAGAAATATATCGCCGATCCTTCATCGTCGCTGGGTCAAAATCCTGGAACTCCCTCCCTAACAGCGCTGTGGGAGCACCTTCACCACACGGACTGCAGCAGTTCAAGAAGGCGGCTCACCACCACCTTCTCGTGGGCAACTAGGGATGGGCAATAAATGCTGGCCTTGCCAGCGACGCCCACATCCCATGAATGAATTAAAAAAAACAAGTGGAAACATCTTCTCTACGTCAACCCTATCAAACCTCTTCATAATTTTAACGAGCTCAGCCTTCTCTTTCCTAGAGGAAAGAGCCCCAGCCTGTTCAGTCGTTCCCGATAGTTATAACCTCTCAGTCCTGGTATCATCCTTGTAAATATTTTTTCTCCCTTCTCCAGTGCCTCTTGATCCCTTACCCAACAAAACTCTATCGATCTCAGTCTTGAAAAATTCAACTGACCCCCAGCATCCACAGCCTTTTGGGGGAGAGAGTTCCCAATTTCTGCTACCCTTTGTGTGAAAATGTGCCTGTTTTGCTCTGTCCTACATAAATCAATTCAAAACCTGATTAAATGCATCTGTCTCCAGCACAACCCATGTACATCATTGAATGAAGTGAACTTGAGTCTTAACTGCCTGAGGGATTAAAGAATTTGCCAGACAAATACACATATCATTAGTGCTACTTTATCTGACTCCATTTACTGTGCTATGATCATACCATCATAGGACTCCCTATCAGTGAGTACAGTAAAGGTAAATGATACTAAACAGAATTGAAAACCACTGGTGCATAGAGATAAACATATTGTAAGTCTCACAATCTCTCAGCATCTGTTGGTTTCACTTAATAACGGAATAACATCTGATGCCAAAGATTACAGTAGACTCAGACAAAAAGTAACATCATGGAATCAGAGAAGTTTACAGCACAGAAGGAGGCCACTCTGCCCATCATGTGAGGTTATTCACTTTGGTAGGAAGAATAGAAAAACAATATTTTTTAAATGGTGAGAAACTATTAAATGTTGGCGTTCAGAGAGATTTGGGAGTCCTCGTACAGGAAACACAGAGGGGGTGATTTTGCCAATTGGGGCGCGTTGGAGGTGGGACTGCTGCTTGTCGGGTGTTAGTCCCGCCTCCATCGACTTGTGGCCAACCCTCGCTATTTCCCCTTGATTGACCTTGTTAAGCCCGCCCAGTGGGTTTAGCAGGCCAATTAAGGGAAAGCCGGTGACAGAGAACGTCAGCGTATGACATTTCATCTGTCAAAAACTTTTAACGGATGAATTGTCATCGTTTGACAGCTTTGAGAAGCTGACAAACACTGACATTCTCTGTTGTTTGGTGAATTCTTGTACTCAAGGCTCACCAAACCTATTTCTTGAGCAGAAAGCAGATGGCTGTTGCATCGGAGAATGCAGCAGCCATTCTGTCATCTCTGCCATGGAGATGCGGGAGCCTCCAGATCCCCAACGATTGAAGCCTGCAGGAAGAAACAAAGGTAAGGAAACTTTTTCTAACACTTTTCACTCACCTCTCCACACTTGCACCCATCACTCACCTCCACAGCGCACTTTTCGACCCTCTGACCCCCGCAGACCCACTGCTCGCCTCGCTGACCCTGGCGGGGCTTCCCGACATCGGGAAGCCCGCACCTCTGTTGGCAAAATGGGGATAATCCTCTTAACTACCTGCTAACTACCTGCTAACTACCTGTTAACAGGCAGTTAAGTGGCTGTAATCCCCTTCCTGCCTCTGGGAGACGGGACCCGGCGCGGGTCGGGTACCCGCCTCCTGGGAAGATGGCACGGAGGTGGGTTGGGGGCGGGATGGGTACCCGCCCCCAGATTCTGCCATTTTCCCGGCAGTCCCGCCTCCAAACCCGCCTCCCCAGAGCCGGCAAAATCGCCCCCAGAGAGTTAGCATGCAAGTACAGCAAGCAGTTAGGAAGGCAAATGGTATGTTGGCCTTTATTGATAGAGGGTTGAGGTACAAGAGTAAGGAAATCTTACTACAATTGTACAGGGCTTTGGTGAGACTACACCTGGAGTACTGCACACAGATTTCGTCTACTTATCTGAGGAAGGATATACTTGCCTTCGAGGCGGTGCAACATAGGTTCACTAGATTGATTCCTGGGAGAAGAAAATGGTCCTATGAGGAGAGATTGAGTAGATTGGGCCTATACTCTCTGGAGTTTAGAAGAATGAGAGGTGATCTCATTGAAACATATAAGATTCTGAGGGGGAATTGACAGGGTAGATGCTGAGAGGTTGCTTCTCTTGACTGGAGAGTCTAGAACTAGGGGGCATAGTCTCAGGATAAGGGGTCGGCCATTTAGGACTGAGATGAGGAGGAATTTCTTCATTCAGAGGGTTGTGAATCTTTGGAATTCTCTGCCCCAGAGGGCTGTGGATGCTCAGTCGTTGAGTATATTCAAGGCTGAGATCGATAGATTTTTGGGCACTAAGGGATATGGGGATCAGGCGGGAAAGTGGAGATGAGGTGGATGATCAGCCATGATCTTGTTGAATGGCGGAGCAGGCTCGAGGGGCCGTATGGCCGACTCCTGCTCTTATTTCTTATGTTCTTATTGTGTCTATGCCAGCTAGAGCAACCCAGAACTAATCCCACTGATCTACTCTCTCCCCATAGCCCTGTATGTTCCTCAGCTTCAAATATTTATTTTCTATTGAAAGATGCAGTGGTCTCTGCCTCCACCCATCCTGGGGCAGAGCATTTCATCTCCAACAACCTCTGTGAGAAGTAATCTCTCCCAACAGTCCAGATTGCAGGGGGGATGCGCTCGGCTCCCTCATTAAGTCTGTCCCAGCGAGCGGAGACTGGAGTGTCATCTCTGAACACTGGGTTAATGTCCAGCAATGGGGTACTCGTGACCGCTGGGTGTGGGTGGCCCTGCCCCATCATAAAGGGTAGGTGGGACTCTTCAGCCTTGATGCAGCCCGCCTAGGAGAAGGTACTCTGAAGATACAAACTGTGAGGAAAGCAACAGGTAACCATCTCAACTACACTTCCCCAGTAAGTGGCTCAAGAATCTCATGTCCCCAGGTGGCAAGCTCGGAGAATTGGGTGACATCACTACATCCACAGGTAACTGGACGTAGTCTCCTGTAGAATATACACACTGTTAAAGCTGATGCCCAGGCCTCGCTTCTTCTCAGCTTCTTCTGAGTTATCAGGAGAGGATCGAGGACAAACCTTCCCTTTGGGGAAATCGCCCGGCCGACGCAGGGTCCTCCCTCACAGTGACGCAACCATGATTGGGAATTGAACGGGAGGAGAGAGGAGGAGAGCAGCTCAGCACGTGCCCCGTTACCCAGCGGAGCAACGTCATGTGTCATCGTCATGATGAACTCAGGCGATGTCTCAGGGAATTGGGACGATTATGGAGTGTGTGACCAAGCTTCAGAACACAAAACATTCAGCATTGAAATCTGATAGCTTCCTGTCGCTTTACCCAAGTAAAGGCTGATCCTGCACAGAGATTACACTTCTCTCCAAAGCCATCCTTCTAATCGAGAACTACAGATAAATGTTTTGACATGAACATTCCTGAATACAGGCACTGATATAAAAAAGTCTATTTAATGTAAGGGATTGGTGTTCATGTTAAGGCTGACTGGTATCCTCTCCACACCTGCCCTGATATCATTCCCGCATTATACAATATAGCATCAACACCACCAGCAGCGTAATCTGGAGCATCTCTACCCTGGTACAGTGTTTCTCAAATAATTAGCTCCTTGTTATTAGTGTGCCAGCAAGGCTCTCTCGCTGCAGCAGCAGGTTATATTGATATCCTGTGTAGTGTTTCAGATGGACCTCCGCCTGAAACATTAGCCCTTGTGAACTTCCAAACTCTGAGTTGGACCCAGGCCCACCTCTGAGTATCATAGAATCATAGAATCATAGAAGATAGGAGCAGGAGTAAGCTCGGCCAACGTTGTCTACCTCATACGTTGCAGGAAAGGATGCACCGCAGCATGGTACATCGGCGAGACCATGCAGACACTGAGACAACGTATGAACGGACACCACGCAACAATCGCCAGGCAGGATTGTTACCTCCCAGTCGGGGAACACTTCAGCAGTCAAGGACATTCAGCCTCGGATCTGCGGGTAAGCGTTCTCCAAGGCGGCCTTCGAGACACACGACAACGCCAAGATCATCGAGCAGAAACTGATAGCCAAGTTCAGCACCCATGAGGACGGCCTCAACCGGGATCTTGGTTTCATGTCACGCTACATGACGTAGAGTCATCCAGACTCGAGTCGTCGTTGGCTTGTTCACAGATGTGATTTCCAGTTTAAAAAAAAGTAAAAAGCTTAACCATACAGACTGCAGCATTTGACACGTTGGACCCCCTGTGACCCCACCTCATTGTCTTAGCTGTATTTTGCTGTGTCTTTGATGTAATGCCTGATTGTATCTCTGCCGAGGTGTGATGGAGGGCAGTCAGAAAGTCATCTGACATTGTACGCTACACATTGTTCTCTGTCTATATATGCTTTGCTGATTTGTATTCCTTCACTTTACCTGACGAAGGAGCAGCGCTCCGAAAGGCTCGTGATTTCAAATAAAACTGTTGGACTATAACCTGGTGTTGTGCGACTTCACATTTTTGTCCACCCCAGTCCAACACCGGCATCTCCGCATCATGTTTAAAAAAGTGGCAGCCGGATCCTGAATAGCAAAGCACCAAAGCTCGTTAGTGTTACAGTTTGTAATTTACCTTTTCCAAGTAAGGTGATGTCCTATTTTGAACACAGAAAATGTTAAAATACTGCGAATACTGGAAATCTGAAACGAAAACAGAAAGGTGGTGGGGCAGCATCTGTGGAGAGCGAAACAGAGTTAACGGCCCAAAAATTAGTCCCGCGACGCGAGAGTACGCACTGTGTACTCTCGCGTATTCTGTCACCAATTGCCGGTTTTCTGCATGCACTGCGCATGCGCTGAAAACCGGCACTTGGTTTTTGGAAAAGGGGGCGGTTCCTCGGTGCACCACGTGCGCGCTACAGGCTGCGCGCACGCTGTGCACTTAGTGCTTTGGACGCGCAGGTAGGGGCGGAAGATTTTAGAAATGAAAAAAGGAGGAGTAAGACCCACTTTTAACAAGGTAAGTAGTGAATTAAGTATTTTTTTGAATTTTTTTTAACAGGTATATCTTTTTTAGAGACTTTAAAGACAGGTAAGTTTATTTTTATAACTTTTTAAAAGATTTTAAATTTTTTCAAAAATTTAATTTTTTATTTAAAATGGTTAATTTATTTAACTATACTTATTTTATTAATGTGATGTTTTTTTAAATTTAATTGAGGTTTAGCTGTTATTTTGGGGGTGTGTAAGATTCATAGCTTTCACAGCACGTATGTGAAACTTATGAATGGAAGATGGTGTGCTGCCATTGGCTCTAACTGAGTCACGTGATCCCACAGCTCGCACGAATTCACTACGCCGGTGGGATACGCAAGCACTGCCCAGCTGATGTCTAGAACATCAAGTTCGTGCGAGCTGGATCTGAAAAAGCCAACACGGAGTGAGAGATCGCGGGGAAGCCTTACCCCCGCGTCAACACTCAGTCTTTAATTTCTGGGCCATTGTTTCAGGTCGATGACCTTTCGTCAGAACGAATGTTAAATTACAATTAACATCAGCAGGTGAAGTGATATTCTCCTGGAATTTGCAGGGCTATGGGGAAAGAGCAGGGGAGTGGGACTAATTGGAGAGCTCTTTCAAAGAGCCGACACAGGCACGATGGGCCGAATGGCCTCCTCCTGAGCTGTGTGATTCTATGGAACGGTTTGCGTTCCTCTCCTTTCGCAATGCTCACCAGCTGAGAAACAAATCCCTTTTAGATCAAACTAAACATAAACACAAATCCAAATATTTGGAAAAAGTTTTGAAGAGGAGAAAGCATTAGATGGAAAATGAATTTGGTAATTGTAAGAGGAGATTGAGAGATCTCAGATGATGTATAATTTGTGTGTACTTGGAGATTCCTTTTACTCCATAATGAACTACAAAGTGAGCCTTTAATCTGCCCACATTAAGATGACTTTGAATGTCACACAGATGTTTATGGTTTATGTAGGAAATAGAAAACTGCAGACTGCAACAAGGAGACGCAGAACTGAGCTGCGACACCGTTACCTGTGAATTCAGTTCAGTCTGTTCCCGGACAGAAAGGTCACAGAGAGTTGGGCAACAGGCTGGAGGGAGTGCTCAGGCCTCAGCTTTCTGTGTCTCTTTCAAAATGTGACTGGGGGGAGGACAGTCCGACAGCCCTGTGACAACATGTGATGCCTGGTGTGATTCTGAGCTGTCCTGTGGCTCCACTCTCCTCCCTATGGTAATGATTCCCGTTCAGTCACAGTCCGTCCCACCTGGGTGTGCAAGGCAAGATACCTTGACCATGTCAATCTCCAGAGGAGACCAAGAAGGGAGTATCTGAGAGGGTCAATGACAGGACATGATCTTGCTTACTCCAAATCCTTCTGCAGGAAGACGAGTTTATCACACGATCCGTGTCTCCAGATGGCCAGAGGGGGTCTGGAAAAGCTGTGATGATCCGGCTTGTACAGGATGCAGACCGAAGGTCATTTTCAGAGCTCAGTGTGGATTTCAGGGTTCAGCGCTGGGTTTGGATTGACAGAACTGAGTAACCGCATGGTATATTTAGTCAACTTGTCACTTACCCACCAACAAGCTGGACAAACATTGGCCTCGACCATTCAGGTAAGTACAATGGGTGAGCAGGTAACACGTTCGCTCTCTCTCCCTGTCTCTATCACTGTCACAATCCCTCTCTCTCTATTACTCACTCCTCTCTATCACATGAACATCCCCATCCTCAATGATGGCAGAGCCCAGCACGAGTGCAAAAGACAAAGCTGAAGCATTTGCAACCATCTTCAGTCAGAAGTGCCGAGTGGAGGATCCATCTCAGCCTCCTCCTGAGGTTCCCCACCATCACAGGAACGTAGGAGGCCACTCAGCCCCTCGAGCCTGTTCCTCCATTCAGTGAAATCATGGCTGATCTGCCACCTACCTCCATATACCCGCCTTTGGCCCATATCCCTTAATACCTTTGGTTAACAAAAAGCTATCACTCTCAGATTTAAAATTAACAATTGATCTAGCATCAATTGCTGTGCGCGGAAGAGAGATCCAAACTTCTACCACCCTTTGTGTGTAGAAGTGTTTCCTAATTTCACTCCTGAAAGGTCTGGCTCTAATTTTAGACAATGCCCCCTAGTCCTAGAATCCCCAACCAGCGGAAATAGTTTCTCTCTATCTACCCTATCTGTTCCCACAGAAGCCAGTCTTCAGCCAATTCGATTCACTTCCACATGATATCAAGAAACAGATGAGTGCACTAGATACACAGGATATACGGCACAGAAACAGGCCATTCGGCCCAACCAGTCCATACCGGCGTTTATGCTCCACTCGAGCCTCCTCCCATCCTTCCTCATCTAAATCTATCAGCATAACCCTCTATTCCCTTCTCCCTCATATGCTTGTCCAGCCTCCCCTTAAATGCTATTCGCTTCAACCACTCCCTGTGGTAGCGAGTTCCACATTCTCACCACTCTTTGGGTAAAGGAGTTTCTTCTGAATTCCCTATTGGATTTCTTGGTGACTATCTTATATTGATGGCCTCTAGTTATGCTCTTCCCCACAAGTGGAAACATTCTCTCTGTATCCACTCTATCAAAACCTTTCATAATTTTAAAGACCTCAATTAGGTCACCCCTCAGCCTTCTTTTTTCAAGAGAAAAGAGACCCAGCCTATTTATCCTTTCCTGATCTGTATACCCTCGCATTTCTGGTATCATCCTTGTAAATCTTCTCTGCACCCTCTCCATTGCCTCTGTATCCTTTTTATAATATGGTGACCAGAACTGTACGCAGTACTCTAAGTGTGGTCTAACCAAGGTTCGAAACAGGTTCAGCATAACTTCCCTCCTTTTCAATTCTATCCCTCTAGAAATAAACCCTAGTGCTTGCTTTGCTTTTTTTATGGCCTTGCTAACCTGTGTCGCAACGTTTAGTGATCTGTGTGTTTGTACTCCGAGATCCCTTTGTTCCTCTACCCCACCTAGACTCGCACCCTCCAAGTAATAAGTGACCTCCCTATTTTTCCGACCAAATTGTAATACTCACATTTATCTGTGTTGAACAAGGATACAGCAAAGGCTATGGGACCCGACAACATCCCGGCTGTCGTGCTGAGGACTTGTGCTCCAGAACTAGCCGCGCCTCTAGCCAAGCTGTTCCAGTACAGTTATAACACTGGCATCTACCCGACAATGAGAAAACTTCCCAGGTATGTCCTGTCCACAAAAAGACAAATCCAATCTGGCCAATTACCGCCCCATCTTCTTAGGCAGTCCCTCGGAACCGAGGATGACTTGCTTCCACACTAAAAATGAGTTCTCAGGTGACTGATGAGTCCAATGCGGGACCTACAGTCTCTGTCACAGGTGGCGCAGACGGTGGTTGAAGGGGCGGGTGGGTGGGGTGCTTGGGTTGACGTGCGCTCTTTCCGCTTGGCTTCCACTTGCTCCCGGCAAAGAGTCTCGAGGTGTTCGGCGCCTTCCCGGATGCTTCTCCTCCATTTTGTGCGGTCTTGGGCCAGGGATTCCCAGGTGTCAGAGGGGATGTTGCATTTTTTCAAGGAGGCTTTGAGGGTGTCCTTGAAGCATTTCCTCTGCCTACCTGGGGCTCTCTTGCCGTGTCGGAGCTCCGAGTAGAGCGCTTGTTTTGGGAGTCTCGTATTGGGCAAGCAGACAATGTGACCCGTCCATCGGAGCTGATCGAGCGTGGTCAAAGCTTCGATGCTGGGGATGTTGGCCTGAGCGAGAACACTGACGTTGGTGCACCTATCCTGCCAATGGATTTGCAGGATCTTGCGGAGGCAGCGTTGGTGGTACCTCTCCAGTGCTTTGAGGTGCCTGCTGTACATGGTCCATGTCTCTAAGGCATACAGCAGGGCGGGTATCACTACTGCTCTGTAGACCATGAGCTTGGTGCCGGGTTTGAGGTCCTGGTCTTCAAATACTCTCTCCCTCTGGAGGCTGCACTGGCACACTGAAGGCGGTGTTGGACTTCGTCATCAACGTCTGCCCTTGTTGACAGTAGGCTCCCATGGTATGGAAAGTGGTCCACGTTGTCCAAGGCCTCGTCGTGGATTTTGATAATCGGGGAGCAGTACTGTGTGGCGGGGGCAGGTTGGTAGAGGACCTTTGCCTTATGGATGTTTAGTGTAAGGCCTATGCTCTCATACGCTTCGGTGAAGGTGTTGACGATGGTTTGGAGTTCGACCTCCGATTGTGCGCAGACGCAAGCGTCGTCTGCATACTGTAATTCGACAACAGAGGATGGGACGACCTTGGATCTGAACTGGAGGCAACGGAGGTTGAACAGTTCTGTACATTAGCTCCACTCCAGCGGGGAGCTTACTGCGGGTGAGATGGAGCATTGCAGCAAGGAAGATTGAGAAGAGCGTTGGTGCGATGACACAGCTTTGCTTGACCCCAGTCTGTACGTGAATTGTGTCTGTGGTGGATCCATTGGTCAGGATCACGGCTTGCATGTCGTCTTGAAGCAGGCAGAGGATGGAGATAAACTTTGGAGGGCAGCCGAATTTGAGGAGGACACTCCATAATCCCTCACGGTTGACAGTGGTGAAGGCCTTTGTGAGATCAAAGGCCATGTACAGTGGTCGGTGCTGTTCCCTGCATTTCTCTTGCAGTTGACGCGTGGTGAAGATCATGTCCATTGTGCCCCTTAGTAGGCAGAATCCGCATTGCGAATCTGGGAGGAGCTCTTCAGCCACTGGGAGAAGGTAATTAAGGAGGATTCTTGCGAAGACTACTCTCATCAGCTTAGTACTGCTGCATCAGCCTACTCTCAATCATCAGCAGAGTGATGGAAGGTGTCGTCGACAGTGCTATCAAGTGGCACTTACTCACCAATAGCCTGCTCACTGATGCTCAGTTTGGGTTCCGCGAGGACCACTCAGCTCACGACCTCATTACAGCCTTGGTCCAAACATGGACAAAAAAGCTGAATTACAGAGGTGAGGTGAGAGTGACTGCCCTTGATATCAAGGCAGCATTTGACCGAGTGTGGAATCAAGGAGCCCTCGTAAAGTGGAAGTCAATGGGAATCAGGGGGAAAACTCTCCACTGGCTGGAGTCATACCTAGCACAAAGGAAGATGGTTGTGGTTGTTGGAGGCCAATCATCACACCCCAGGACATTGCTGCAGGAGTTCCTCAGGGCAGTGTCCTAGGCCCAACCATCTTCAGCTGCTTCATCAATGACCTTCCCTCCATCATAAGGTCAGAAGTGGGGATGTTCACTGATGATTGCACAGTTCCACTCGCAACTCCTCAGATAATGAAGCAGTCCATGCCCGCATGCAGCAAGACTTGGACGATATTCAGGCTTGGGCTGATAAGTGGCAAATTATATTTGGACTACACAAGTGCCAGGCAATGACTATCTCCAACAAGAGAGAATCTAACTACCTGTCCCTTGACATTCAACGGCATTACCATCGCCGAATCCCCCACCATCAGCATCTTGGGGGGTCGCCATTGACCAGAAACTTAACTGGACCAACCACATAAATACTGTGGCTACAAGAGCAGGTCAGAGGCTAGGTATTCTGCGGCGAGTGTCTCACCTCCTGACTCCTCAAAGCCTTTCCAACATCTACAAGGCACAAATAAGGAGTGTGATGGAATACTCTCCACTTGCCTGGATGAGTGCAGCTCCAACAACACTCAAGAAGCTCAACACCATCCCGGACAAAGCAGCCCGCTTGATTGGCACCTCATCCACCACCTTAAACATTCGCTCCCTCCACTACTGGCGCACCGTGGCTGCAGTGTGTACCATCTACAAGATGCACTGCAGCAACTCGCCAAGGCTTCTTTGACAGCACCTTCCAAACCTGCGACCTCTACCACCTAGAAGGACAAGGGCAGCAGGCGAATGGGAACACCACCACCTCCAAGTTCCCCTCCAAGTCACACACCACCCTGACTTGGAAGTATTTCGCCGATCCTTCATCGTCGCTGGGTCAAAATCCTGGAACTCCCTCCCTAACAGCACTGTGGGAGTACCTTCACCACACGGACTGCAGCGGTTCAAGAAGGCAGCTCACCACCACCTTCTCAAGGGCAATGAGAGAGGGGCAATAAATGCTGGCATTGCCAGCGACGCCCGCATCTCATGAACGAATAAAAAAAACACTTTTTTCTCTGCCTCTATCACTCATTCTCTCTGTCACACTCTTTGCCTTCTCTCTCTCTATCATTCACTCTCTCGCTCCCTCTCTCAATCACAATCCATCTCTATCACTATCTCTCTCCATCTCTCACTTTCTCTCTCCCTCTTGCACGTACTCTATCTCTCACTTTCACAGTTTCTCTCTCTCTCACTCTATATCTCTCTCTCTCCCACTATTACTTTCCCTCTCTCACTCACTCTCTCTATTTCTCTCCCTCTGACACTCTCTCTCTCTCTATCAGTCACTCAATATCTCTCTCTCATACTTTGTCTCTCTCCCTCGCTCTCACGTTGCTGATTAATTGCAGATCTCAGCAGTGCTAAAACCTGTAATACAATGTGGCAAAGTAATCAGCAGGATTAGAAACCTGGCTACAGAAGGTTCTGTTTGACTGCAGCTGGTCTCAAAATACGTGGATACTGGTATTGTCTTGTGTCCCTGGCAACTCCCCATCCACTGCATGACTCCATCTCCCTCGCTCATGCTCACAGATCAGCTGGGAGTGGTCACTGACTGACTTGTTTTTGTAACAACTTGGCTATATAAAGACCAGGTGAAACTTGGCTGCATTAACAACAAAGGTTTGTGCTCGTAACCTGAGGCAAATACTCGGAGCAGCATTTAGAGCGTCAGCTTGGCTCAGAGGGCAACAATCTCGCCTGAGTCAGAAGGTTCTGGGGGTTCAATCCCACTCCAGAGACTTGTACACATGATCCAGGCTGACACTCCAAGTGCAGTACTGAGGGAGCGCCGCACTGTCAGAGGGTCAGTACTGAGGGAGCGCTGCACTGTCGGAGGGGCAGTACTGAGGGAGCGCTGCACTGTCGGAGGGGCAGTACTGAGGGAGCGCCGCACTGTTGGAGGTGCAGTACTGAGGGAGCGCTGCACTGTCGGAGGGGCAGTACTGAGGGAGCGCCGCACTGTCGGAGGGGCAGTACTGAGGGAGCGCTGCACTGTCGGAGGGGCAGTACTGAGGGAGCGCCGCACTGTCGGAGGGGCAGTACTGAGGGAGCGCTGCACTGTCGGAGGGGCAGTACTGAGGGAGCGCTGCACTGTCGGAGGGGCAGTACTGAGGGAGCGCCGCACTGTTGGAGGTGCAGTACTGAGGGAGCGCTGCACTGTCGAAGGGGCAGTACTGAGGGAGAGCTGCACTGTCGAAGGGGCAGTACTGAGGGAGTGCTGCACTGTCGAAGGGGCAGTACTGAGGGAGCGCCGCACTGTCGGAGGGTCAGTACTGAGGGAGTGCCGCACTGTCGGAGGGGCAGTACTGAGGGAGTGCTGCACTGTCGAAGGGGCAGTACTGAGGGAGCGCCGCACTGTCGGAGGGTCAGTACTGAGGGAGCGCCGCACTGTCGGAGGGGCAGTACTGAGGGAGCGCCGCACTGTCGGAGGGGCAGTACTGAGGGAGCGCCGCACTGTCGGAGGGTCAGTACTGAGGGAGCGCCGCACTGTCGGAGGGGCAGTACTGAGGGAGCGCCGCACTGTCGGAGGGGCAGTACTGAGGGAGCGCCGCACTGTCGGAGGGTCAGTACTGAGGGAGTGCCGCACTGTCGGAGGGGCAGTACTGAGGGAGCGCTGCACTGTCGGAGGGTCAGTACTGAGGGAGTGCCGCACTGTCGAAGGGGCAGTACTGAGGGAGTGCCGCACTGTCGGAGGGTCAGTACTGAGGGAGCGCTGCACTGTCAGAGGGTCAGTACTGAGGGAGCCGTCTTTTGGATGAAACATTAAACCGAGGCCCCGTCTGCTCTCTCAGGTGGACATAAAAGATCCCATGGCACTATTTCGAAGAAGAGCAGGGGAGTTAACTCGGGTGTCCTGGCGCCAAGTTTTATCCCTCAATCAAAATCACTAAAGCAGATGATCTGGTCATTATCACATTTCTGTTTGTGGGAGCTTGCTGTGTGCAAATTGGCTGCCGCTTTTCCAACTTTGCAATAGTGACTCCACTTCATTGACTGAAGCACTTCGGGACATCCTGTGAAAGGTGCTATATAAATGCAAGTCTTTGTATGTTGCGGACTCCTCGCTGCTAGCGTATGACACTGTGCTGCAAATGGTTAAATTGGGGGCGGTTGATCAAACTGTCAAGAAGTTACAGCAACAACAATAACTTGTATTTAAATAGCGTCTTTAACGTAATAAAATGTCCCAAGACACTTCAACAGGAGCGTTTATCAAACAAAATTTGACACAGAGCCACATAAAAAGATATTGGGACAGGTGACCAAAAGCTTGGTCAGAGAGGTCGGTTTTAAGGAGCATCTTAAAGGAGGAGAGAGAGGCGGAGAGGTTTAGGGAGGGAATTCCAGAGCTTAGGGCCCAGGCAGCTGAAGGCACGGCCACCAATGGTGGAGCGATGGAAATTGAGGATGTGTAAGAGGCCAGAATTGGAGGAGCGCAGAGATCTCGGGGGGTTGACCAGCAAGGTTACTAGCGCCTCCTTCCAATCTAGTACTGGCATCATCTGCACCATCAACAGGGTCCCAATCCTCACCACTTGCTCCTTCTCATACCTAGGATTATCTCCTCAGGTTATCTACTGTATCCCCTGGGGTATGTGAAGTTGTGTTGGTGCCCCTGGGGTATGTGAAGTTGTGTTGGTGCCGGTAGCTGTTGGTGGGAGGAAGGCCCTGACCCACTGTAGGCTTCTCTTCTAGGCACTTTATTTTAAATGCATTCTCAGGCTGTGGGCGTCGCTGGTAAGGCCAGCATTTATTGCCCATCCCTTAGTTTCCCTTGAGAAGGTGGTGATGAGCCATCTTCTTGAACCGCTGCAGTCCGTGTGGTGAAGGTGCTCCCACAGTGCTGTTAGGGAGGGAGTTCCAGGATTTTGACCCAGCGACGATGAAGGAACGGCGATATATTTCCAAGTCAGGATGGTGTGTGACTTGGAGGGGAACTTGGAGGTGGTGGTGTTCCCAGGATATTGCTGCTCTTAACCTTCTAGGCGGTGGAGGTCACGGGGGGTTGGGGGTTGGGGGTTGGGAGTTACTGTTGAAGTAACCTTGGCGAGTTGCTGCAGTGCATCCTGTAGATAGTACACACATGCGCCAATGGTGGAGGGGGTGGATACTGAGTCCAGTGACATGGGCTCTGATCAAGTGAATTGCTCTGTTCTGATGTTATCAATGATTTAGACTTGAATATAGGGGGTAAGATTAAGAAGTTTGCAGATGATACTAAAATCGGCTGTGTGGTTGATAATGAAGAAGGAAGCTGTAGACTGCAGGAAGATATCAATAAATTGGTCAGGTGGGCAGAACAGTGGCAAATGGAATTCAATCCAGAGAAGTGTGAGGTAATGCATTTGGGGAGGGCTAACAAGGAAAGGGAATACACATTAAATGGTAGGACACTGAGAAGTGTAGAGGAACAAAGGGACCTTGGAGTGCATGTGCACAGATCCCTGAAGGTAGCAGGCCAGGTAGATAAGGTGATTAAGGAGGCATACGGAATACTTGCCTTTATTAGCCTAGACAAAGAATACAAGAGCAGGGAGGTTATGCTTGAACTGTATAAAACACTAGTTAGGCTACAGCTAGAGTACTGCATATAGTTCTGGTCACCACAGGAAAGATGTGATTGAACTAGAGAGGGTACAGAGGAGATTTACAAGGATGTTGCCTGGGCTGGAGAATTTTAGCTTTCGTCAGAACTGAGAAAAAAGCAGGAAATGAAACAGATGAAGTTGGAGGCTGGGGGAAGGAATAAAAGAACAAAAGGGGAGGTCTGTGAGGAGTTCTCTCAGTTCTGACGAAAGGTCTTCGACCTGAAAAGTTAACTCTGTTTCTCTCTCCACGGATGTTGCCTGGCCTGCTGAGTTTTTCCAGCGCTTTATTTCAGTTTTCCAGCAACCGCAGTATTTTGCTATTGTATCAGTGAATTCCAGATCCTCACCACTCACTGTGTAAAAAAGTGTTTCCTCATGTGATTTTTCAGATGAACTCTGTGTGTGCACTGCAGCTCACCACCAAGTGAGAAGTCACGCGTGTTAAAAGTCACTCTGGATTTATACGGGCCAGAGAATTTACCAGCCACGCCCGGACATTAAAGGCAGAAGCGAATCCCCGAGCGCTGAGTAATTCCGAGTGTACATGACGGCTCGCAGACCCAACTTCACCTTAAACAATCAGCAAATACTGGTTACCAGGCGTGCCGACACCACCAAGGCAAACTTCCAGCTTCAATTCAACTTTTGCCACCTGAAATCTTAACTTGACATTTGCAGAATCTACGATAGCCGCAGGCAAAAACTAAACCAAATTAATTTAAACCTCTCTCAGTTCATTTAACCTCATTCTGCGTTCAGCAAAAATTAGATCCTATCAGCGTGGCTCTGCCATAATAATTGTGTTTTCCAGAAAGGCTTTTAAGTTCTTTTGATTAAAGTACGGATTGCAACAGAACCCTGGAGGCAAATGTCTCCGGATGGGTTTGGACTACTCCCACTGACCCCCGGAAATTCATCGCTCTCTTGTTTACTCGCCATCACAGCCACTGTTTCTCTGCTGCCGGGTCTGGGTGCATGTGTTGTCTTTCAATACTTCCAGCCCTCCTCTCCTGACGGCTCTGACTCTTGCTGGGGTTCGGCGCTGCTCCAACCAATGCCCCTCTGGCAGCTCCCCCAAGGGGCCATCCCTCCTGTATCAACTGGGACAGTTAGTGTTGACAGGCTATTGGATTCTGGGGGGCATCACAGCTGAGCGTGATCCTGTCCTCACCTGACATTGGTTGGACATCATCACATGACCTCCTGCCTCCAACCAGCATTCGCTGTCCCACACGTCCATAACTTCATAAAAGAAAGAATTGCATTTCTATAGCACCTTTCACAACCTCAGGATGTCTCAAAGCGTTTAAAGCCAATGAACTGTAGTCACTTCTGTGATGCAGGAAAGGCGGCAGACAATTTGAGCACAGCAAGCTCCCACAAACAGCAATGTGATAATGACCAGATAATCTGTTTTAGTGATTTTGATTGAGGGATAAAACTTGGCCAGGACACCGGGGAGAACTCCCCTGCTCTTCTTCGAAATAGTGTCATGGGATCTTTTATGTCCGCCTGAGAGAGCTGACAGGGCCTCGGTTTAATGTTTCATCCAAAAGACGGCTCCCTCAGTACTGACCCTCCGACAGTGCGGCGCTCCCTCAGTACTGCCCCTCCGACAGTGCAGCACTCCCTCTGTACTGCCACTCCGACAGTGCAGCGCTACCTCAGTACTGCCCCTCCGACAGTGCGGCACTCCCTCAGTACTGACCCTCCGACAGTGCGGCGCTCCCTCAGTACTGACCCTCCGACAGTGCGACGCTCCCTCAGTACTGCCCCTCCGACAGTGCGGCACTCCCTCAGTACTGCCCCTCCGACAGTGCGGCGCTCCCTCAGTACTGCCCCTCTGACATTGCGGCGCTACCTCAGTACTGCCCCTCCGACAGTGCAGCGCTCCCTCAGTACTGCCCCTCCGACAGTGCGGCGCTCCCTCAGTACTGCCCCTCCGACAGTGCGGCGCTCCCTCAGTACTGCCCCTCCGACAGTGCAGCGCTCCCTCAGTACTGCTCCTCCGACAGTGCAGCGCTCCCTCAGTACTGCCCCTCCGACAGTGCAGCGCTCTTTCAGTACTGCCCCCCCGACAGTGCAGCGCTCCCTCAGTACCGCCCCTCCAACAGTGCGGCACTCCCTCAGTACTGCCCCTCCGACAGTGCAGCGCTCCCTCAGTACTGCCCCTCCGACAGTGCAGCGCTCCCTCAGTACTGCTCCTCTGACAGTGCAGCACTCCCTCAATACTGCACTGGGAGTGTCAGCCTGGATTATGTGCTGAAGTCTCTGGAATGGGCATTGAACCCATGACCTCCTGACTCAGAGGCGAGAGTGCTACCCACTGAGCCAAATAAACCACCATCACGGCGCCCCGCCCTCTCACACCTATCGGATAGTGAATAGACTCTTTGTCACCTGATTGGATGATTCTTGACTGTTAGTCAATACCCATCTCCAGTATTTTTAAAGAAGAGTTTTCAAAGAATGTGGAGGAAACACTTTTTGCACATCCTGATGATTTGTATCCCTGGGTGTTGCAGTGTCCTGGGGATTCCTGGAGATTCCAGGACAGTCCTGGAGGGTTGGCAACTCTTCCTCACACCCACACACTCACACAAATATATACACGCATATCGACAACATTTATATAGCTCGCTCAAAGAGGCGGCTTTTAAGGAGGGTCTTAAAGTAAGTGGGGGGAGTGGAGAGGCGGAGAGGTTTAGGGAGGGAATTCCAGAGCTCAGGGTCCAGTTAGCTGAAGGCACGGCCGCCAATGGTGGGAGGAAGGGAGTAGAGTAGGAGCCAAACGTCAGAGTCAGAGAAATGGAGAGTTCGGGGTGGGGGGGGTGGGGACATGTTGAGGGGCGTGGGGTGGGAGGGTTGTAGGGCTGGAGGAGTTTACAGAGATAGGGAGAGGTGAGGCCTTGGTGGGTATTAAACACCAGGATGAGTATTTTAAATTCGAGGCATTGGGAGACGGGAAGCCAATAAGGCAGCAAGCACAGCGGGTGAGCAAGACTAGTGCAGGATGCACTCATAGCCGC